>JARHVA010003132.1:0-10000 GCA_037957365.1 Torreya grandis
ACACTTCAAATGATTTGCACAAATTCCAAAATATTTTTATAAAAATTTTAAGGGAGGAAGGCTTGGGGTTCAAGGACCTAGTTTGGAAATCTAGGGTTATGGGCTAAGGCTTTAGACTTTTTGAAAATTATGGCTATAATTTAAATTCTAAAATAAATTTGAATGAGATAAATTCACAAAAATTTATACAAAAATAAAAATTTTGATGTTTATTTTTTGCACAAAAATTGAAGGATAAACCCTAAGGGTACCTAGGGTTTAGATTTGTTTGAATTAAGTTGGGTTTACCAAAATATTTTATTATTTTTTGGAAACTAGTGTCTAGTTCCTAAACAATAAAGGGTTTGGAATGAGTACAAAAGTCTGATTTAATATGATAAAATATATATTTTGTAGAATTAATTACATAGGAAAAGGAAATAACTTATCTTAAAAAATAGGTTGGTATAATTGTTGAAAAAGATGAAAACTAGGGTGCAGGGTTAGGACACTATCATAAATTAGGATCTAGATTTCATTTGGTGAAAGGATAGGAGTGCTAAAAATAGAACACCCTAGTGTCCGATGCTATAGTCTTGTTCCTACCTCTATTCTCAAAACTATTCATAGAGGTCTGAGCTTTTTGAGTTTTATTCATTGTCCCTATATTAGTATACCTATGAGTTTTTAGATCTTGATTGTCGATGAAGCTCCTTGTATATTTGATTCAATATTCAAACCTTGAGTCTATCTACACACATGAAGCAACACATATGTTAAAACCAAAAGGGGGAAAACTAGGTTAGGGTAAAAATGATCACATGATCTAGAACCCTACTATCTTGATCAATACCTATGTTAACCCTCAAGCTAGGGTCTCATATCAAATGTAGTTCTCTCTTAGGGAACATGCATAATCAATGTGCATGATATATTCAAGAATGACCTTTCACCTAGGCCCTTCCTTGATCAAGCATGCAAGTCTAGGTGTGATGCAGAATATTAAGCTATACTATCGACTAATTTTTAATTATGTATTGTGTCAAAGTAGTAAGTGATAGATATAAAATTCCTTGTGTATTCCTTTATATATGAGACTCTTTATTTCATATTTTTTAACTTTATTCACATTTGGCCAACATTAGAAACCTTAAGAATGAAGCTAAGAAAGGGGTTGAGACTCATTAAGTGAGGGAAACTGACTGCTAGGACTAAAAATATAGTTGGATAAGAGCACTAAAAAAGGGACACCCTCAAGTATAGTGATATTCCAATCCAAGTGATCATATCATATAGGATCGAGACCTGGGGGGATGGAATACACATGGGAATTAGAGTCTGGCTAAGCTAGAATGATTGTCTAGATGGCTATGGATGACTAGAAATAAGCATAAATGTGACTCAAGCATTAAATAAGACTAAAAGGAGTAAAAAATACATAACTAATGTGAATAAAGCTCATATTATCCAGTTGGAGTCTCTTTTGAAAAGACAAGATATGTGTATTTTCTTGACTGATTTAGGGTGTATACAGTTACACATTTCATGTCTAAAAAATTATTTCATGCATTCCTTTACTGTGGTATTATAATTATATATGAATATTATCATGAGATAATTTCAAAAATTAGACTTTATTTGGTTGTGAAAAATTAATTTTGAAGAGGGAACACTGATAAGATTTGGAAATTGAGAAGGGAAAACAATGCACATGTCTATTTTCATAGCTGAGAACTTTACGCATTAGAATAAATTCATGTGAATTCCATCACCATTTTATTATTATTATATATGACTATGTTCATGAAAATATTCAACATAATTTAATATGTTTGAAACTTTGAAAATAGGTTTTAAATGAGCATACTAGCTATATTTGGCAACATGAAAGACAAAAAAATGACAAGTAAAATTTAGTACAAAATCCAATTTTTAATGCTATGAATTTTGCACGGGGGAGTGAATGTTTTGTGACTTTGTTTTACCAATACATTATAATAAAATTTAAATATAATCATGAAACATTATCAAAAAATATTACCCCATTTGTTTTTGTAAAATTAGGTTTGAAAGGTGCACATTAAGTAGATTTTATAATTGAAAAAAATGCAGAAATCAACACAGAATATAGTTTTGATTGCTACACAATTCACACGTGAGAAACAATTTCATATGAACTTTTATATCATTATATTTTTATGAAATTTTTATACCATGAAAAATACCTTATGAAAATTTATTTTCAATGAAATTTAAAAATTAGAAATACATAAAAAATGTCTATGTAAACATTAGTTCAACTGCTAATTTCTATTGATATGCATTTAATAGTTAGGTTTAAATTTTGTACAACTTAATTTTACCCTCACATTCTCCTCACTTTTTTTTATCATAATTTAATTTTTCATTAAAAATAAATATGATTTGAATGTGTTAAATTAAGTTTTAAACATGCACATTGGGTAGATTTGACAACTATAAACACATGAATCAACATAGAAGTTTTGTTTTCCACACATTTAATGCCTAGAAGGTAAATTCATATGAATTTTTCATCATGATATAATAATTACATTTATATACTCATGAATTTTTTTATAATAAATTGATGCATTTTGACCATGTGAAATTTCTCCTAAAAAGTAATTTCTAATAGAATTTAAAAATTGAAAAGACAGAAATCAGCATGGAAGCTTGTTTTGATTGTTGTGAATTTAGTACTTGGGAAGGATTTTTTTTTGTGAATTTACTAAATATTGAATTATAATTGATTTTTAATATCATCATGCAAATTTTTCCTTAGAATTTTACTTCATTTAATGGTGTGAAACTTTGTTTGAAAAGTGTGTAATGATAACAAATAGAAAGTGCATTGTGTACCTAAAACACTTTAAAAATTTATATTTCAAGGTAGAACAAGGTTTCAAAATATTTAGAAAAAAATTTACATGATAGAATTTATGAAATTAGGATGTGTTGTGAAAGAAACAACACCTTTCCTTTTCCAAAATTAGGTTGTAAATTCACATTAGTATCATGGACAACTAGAGTGTACTACTTAATGCCTTTAATTTAGCTATAATCAATGTAAATCATTTTTTTCATTCTCTTTAAAATTTCATAGAAAAAATATCTGAATTTGGTTTAAATTTAGTTACCAAATAATCTTGTTATGTGTAATGGTTTGAGATGAATTTTCAATAAGGATGGATTGATTTTGACAAAATATTCATAATTAGTTTATCATCAGTCTTGATTACACCTATCTCAACAAGTAAAAGTCTCAATTACTTTAATTAAGTGATAAAATCTTTAATCGATGATAGTTTTTTAACTAATAGTGTCAAATTTATTTTTATATTTGACACTTATACATATTAATATGCTTCCTAAAAAATTCTCTAAGATATTCCAAATAACCTAAGGTTCCATGACTCTCTAAAAGTGAAACTTTAATTTAGGGGATATTAAGTGACCTATGAGTCCTTTGGATTCATCGTGACTATTTTCTCATTTGACCCATTTGGAAAAGTCAAAATAAATAATTTATTCACTCATGGGCATGTGATAAAGGACCTTATTAATAAGCACATATGTAATATACCCTTTTCAAATAAAGTAGTTGGAAGAAGTAAGAATCATTTTTTTATGCCATTGCTAACATTTTTTTGAGTTATCTTGAAGTAACTATTTTTTTTTCAAATACACCATATAAACTTACATTTTATTTCTATTATGACATTGAATCCCAAATAATAATAATAAAATTAAAAATAAACAAAGATATTGTAACAATGTGAAGGTTTACAAAGTGTATCCAAGATTTCTTTGAAATGACTAAGTTGAGGTGTGATTGATCTATACAATCTATAACATACTATTATCAAGCATAAATAGTTAACATCTCTAAATTAACTTGATTAAAAAGGTTTATACTATACCCATAACTAGACTATCTTATCTCTTAGACACATAGAGGATAACTTATCAGGGCTAACTACTTACTAAAGCACTACAATATCAAACAAATGATAGCTTCATACTGAAAAAAATAAATAAAAAAATATAGGAGATTATAATAAACCATGAGATCCATGGAAAATAAATTCAATAAATAGTGTTATCTAAGGCCTAAGTATTGGGGAGTTACCTCTTAGTTTATCAGTAATAATGATTCAACTTTGTTAATAATGATAACTTTTTGTGAGTTTTAAAGACTCCAAGAATAGAGTTTATAACATGCTGGGGAAAAATGTGTCTAAATAACTTGGAATATCTTAAAAATAATAGTGAATTATAACTCTAAGCTAAAGATAAAAGTTCTTAAAACACATAATACACTTGCTTACAATAAACTATCTCGACCTTTAATTTTGACACAAATATTTAACTCACTTAATATGCCATATAAACACTATACATGCAGAAAGTGACACATTAACATTTGTGCACTTGAATTCTAAAGGTTTGGCCAAGACAAGTGATGAAATGATGATGTGATGTGTAGTCTATTGGTTTAGCCTTTTTGATTAGGAAGAAATGGAAGGGTTGTCTAGTTTGGGAAAACTACCCATACAAGGTTTTCAATAGCAAATAGTAGAGGATGTTTTTAACTATACCATAATAGCTTATCTACATCAACATTATCATTAAAGGCATAAAAATGGGGTGTTATGACATACCAATAATTTATAGAATTTAGGAGCACTAGGTAGTGAAGCTCTTGGTCTTTACTAGGTTATGTAAATGGGTTAAACTTTGGTTAGATGAATCTAAAAATTTGGATATCTCTATCTGGTTGAGCTTTCCTAAGAAATGTTATCTATATAGAGGATAAAATTTATGAGTATATACTTGAGGATAAGAGGAAATAATTGGATTTGTAAGTTATGGGCTTGATGGGCTAGAAGGTAAAATTGTCTTGTTAATTGGGCTTTGTTTATTCTATTTTTCTCAT
Organism: Torreya grandis; assembly: GCA_037957365.1. Classification (NCBI taxonomy): domain Eukaryota; kingdom Viridiplantae; phylum Streptophyta; class Pinopsida; order Cupressales; family Taxaceae; genus Torreya; species Torreya grandis. The sequence continues at coordinate 4,937 of JARHVA010003132.1, forward strand.
CAAGAATATTGAATTGGCTAATAGTGACATGAAGAATAATATTAGATTGAAATACTTGAATCCTAATATTATAGTCTATGTGACTTTGAATATTACTTGTCGTTATAGGGTTTTTACTTGTGGGAACATTTTTTCTCTATGCAAATGAGCTTGTTCAAAAAGTGTCATTCAAGAGCAATGAAAAAATTTATTGGATGTTTAGAAACCATTGTTTTCTTTACTTGGTTTCATATTTTTAATCCTATGGTTGATTTACTTTGATTTTAAAAGTCTATGCTTAATTATTATGTAATTAAAAGTTTTGTTTCAAAAAGGTATTATTGGCTTGTTTGTGTTTAAATAATAATTTCAAAATGAAAAAGAAAATATGATATTTTTGAAAATGAAACTAAAAAAATAAAGAAATTAAAAAACTTTTTTGGTTCCTTTTAGTATATTTATACATGCAACACTAATGAAACTAAAATTAAGCTAAACTATACAATTGTTGATTTTTGTTTGTTTTTAAGATTTTGAAAATACAAAAATTTAAACTATGTTTACTAAAAATGAATGTTTCAATTTTATGTTTTGACATGAATGTTATTGAATAATACTAGATGCATATTCAAATGAGAGCTAGGTCTACACTTCATATTTTGTATGGATGCAATAGATTTTCTAAATTATGAAATCTAATTTGTGGATGTAAAGACTATGTTCATTTTTTTGTTTTTATTTGTTATTTGATTTGTGTACAACTAAATTTGATATGCAACTAAATAATTATGATTTATAATTTTGATCTATTTTTTATAATTTTCAAGAAGATGATTCTAACGTAATTTCTATTTTTGGGGTTTATATCCAAATGTGTATGAGAGTTATTTGTTCTTATTTGAAAGAGGTGTTTGATTGTAAATGAATGATAAGTTAACCTATATTTTTATAATATAGAATGCAAACTACTGTTATTTTAACTTTATTATGGATGACTACAACTAAAAATAATTGAATAATTTTTTTAATGAAATAGAATTATATATATATATATATATATATCCCCCTTTTCTTTAAGGAGAAATGGGGACCAATTTTTCAAATTTTGGTCTGAATATTTAGTCTTCTTTATCATATTCTTATACAAGATCTAAGAAATCTAAGGCATTTCACTTTTTGGCATGATAATATTGGCATTGTGTTTTATGAGACTAACTTTGGTATGTAGAGATGAATTCTTTGGTTTTATGTTATTTAGGATAATTCTTTCAACCCTCATGAAAAATGTATTTTTGAATGTTTTGTTTCAGGTATTCTCAACCCTATTTTCTTTTAGGCTTATTATTCAAGAAGCCTTATTCTATTAGATAAATTGTTGCAGACATTTTGTCCAAAATAATTCTCCCAAAGGAATTCAACCTATAAATTCTTTGCCTTATGAAATTATGGACCACATACACTTTTATCATAATATATTCCCTAATAGATTACCCATTCAACCCTATCCAGCCTACCCTTTGTAACTTTTGAAATGTCCCTTAGTCATACGAAAGCACCCTTCGAGAAGTTCAAAATTGCCCTTCAACCTTTAAGAAGTAGACCCTTCAAGTAATTTTTTCCCCTAAAGTAGATCCTTTGAATCCCATCCTTATACATTTTAGGACCTTTTGAACTAGCCCTTTGACCCTTTTAAGAGTGTCCTTTATCCTTTTAAACTATCCATTCGGCTTCCCCGAATAGACTACTTAACCCTTTTTCCAACCATATCTTTTAAGGAACCTACCCTTTGGATTTTTTGTAAATTACCCTTTGGGAATTTGTTCTAATCCCCTTTACTCTATAAGAGATACCCTTAAAATGTTTCTCCCTACTTGTTTGACCCTACAAAAGTGTCCTTTGGCCTTTGTGTTTTGGACCTCTTGCCATAAACCTACCATTCAGTTTTGGTTAGACCTATCCTTCAGGATTTTTGTCCCAAGCCATTTTCCCTTTTCAAAGTGGCCACATACCCTTCAAATATTTCAAAAAAAGTTCCTCTTGACCTTTATGGAGTATCCATATGCCCTTTCCCTTATCTAGACATACCCTTTAGGTTTGGTGAAACTTACCCTTCAAGACTTTTGAGATGACCCTTAGTCGTATGAAAAGTACCCTTCAAAGATCAAAAGTGCCCTTCAACCCTCTAAAACTACCCTTTAGGACTTTTGAAATGACCCTTAGCCTTAAAAAAATTACCCTTTAAAGATCAAATGTGCCCTTCAGGAATTGTGAAGTAGACCCTTCAGGATTTGTGTCATGGACAAAGTGCCCTATGAAGTGGACCCTTTCAATAAAAATTACCCTTCAAGGAAATTGAAAATGCACTTTAGCATTGAAATAGATCTTTAGAATATTTTTTTTAGGACTTTTACCCAATGAAATGATTCCTCAAGATAATTACCATGGAAACTTTGTTTTAAATAATTCCCTTGAAGGAATTATCCTTGGATGTTTACTCAAAAGCATTTGTATTTGACATTAGACCCTAAGTGCCTTATTACTAAGATCACTATTAATTTTTCCATACTTAACCAAACCAAGGTAAATAATTTATATTGGTAATATTAAAGACCCCCCCCCCCCACCAACCAACCTAAGCAAAAAATTTTGAATAGAAGCAAAAGTGAATGTTACATATTTATATTACATGAACTGATATTCAGTGCAAGATCTTATATAGAAGATATGTAGATAGTGAAGCTATCATTACATTCAAGTTAACTTGCATTCAAAACCTCCTACTTTCTAATAGCAACCATGAGCCCTAGTACACATCTCAATATTTATATAAGTATAACAATAACCAAGATAAAATCCTAAGTGTTTGTGCCACATACGTAGCATATTAAAAGAAACTATAAGTATCCTAGAATATGCAATAATGGATTCTACATCTAGGATGTTTTGAGGAATGAATTTATCATCCACATTTTCAATTAAAGATTTTATAGATTTCAAGGACACTATATTTGATGTGGTGATATTGTGAGATAGGTATCAAAATTATTCATAACTTTGGGATGCCATCATTTTAGTGGATGTGTTTTCACTTGAAGATGAGATGACATTAGCAGACAAATTATTTGTCAAGGAATTATTAGCATATAAACACCAAGCATTGCACTTCACTATGGCCAAACTAGAAGTTATGCCTTACACAAACCTTCTCAGGGACTTGTTATTTTTGGGAAAGATATCATAGGATGCTTTTCTAGTCCATTCTCATGGCAATACAGTGGTCGTGTGCATCTCCATAAATGATTTTTATAGGTATTTGCCTCTCATCATACCTAAAGCTTATTTTTAAAATTGCACTTTAGTGTGGTTTAATGAAGAAACTTCAATCAAAAGGATGTTATCATCATGGCTTATTCCTGACCAAATAATTACATAGAAGGTGAAGAAGTTGAAGGGAGCAATTCTAATTGATAAGTTTAGGATGGGAATTTGTCTTGGTATGACATTGATTAATAGATTATATGGTATGCCCAACATCCAATTTATGAATTTAGATTGGGTACCATTGTTATATATGATGCTATCACATGATTCCACTTCTACCCTAGGGGAAATAATTAGTTTAAGATTGAGAGATCAAATTTTTCATAAAGATAAGCTTTCCACACCCACCTGAGATTTTCACATGATGTCATATTTAGTAGATGTAGTCATGGGAACATGATATAAGGACTTGGGAAGCTTGTGGACTCTTGCCACAAATTCCATGAAGAATATAATTTGTGATCATTACTAATTCATGCACATATATGCTTTCACTAAACATATGGTTAGGATATGTGAGGATGTCTACCCACAAGTATGACAAGCCATTTATGGCTCACCTATGCCTCAAATTGGGGGGAATATTAGGAAGAATTTAGATGAGAAAGGAGATTACTTCATCTACCCAAATTTTATTGTTATTATGGTTTGGGGAAATAAGTTCAAGCCCCTATGTCTCCTAAAATATGTACCAAATAAATTGGTTGAACAAGAGATTGATTTTTAGTTATGAAATAGTATTGAAGAATATTTGGCAAGGTAAAGGAAGACCTTATACTTTGGAAACTTGATTTCAATTAGTAGGATGTTGTATCAAATAAGAAAACATCTTGGAGATGTGGGTGGAAAGTAACACTGCTATGGCTTCCCCACATGTTCCCATAAAGATTGGGATTTGCATGGGGTGATATAGAAACATATTCATGGATTCAATATCCCTTACTACCACCAACCTTATGCTTATGAATTTATTTTAATGAATTCAAAGTCTGATAAAGACATGTTGGATCAAGCATATATTTTGGCCTATAAGAGGATCATCTAAGAATGATCCAAGCTAACCCTTCCATCTCCACTAAGGAGTTGAATAGCAGTAAAGTGCTCTTTAATGGATGGAAACATTTAGACTTTAGAAGGGAACTTCTGGAGAATAGGAAGCTTCCCCCTCCTAAGGACTTCCTCTAAAATTAAAATTGAAAATAGTGAAGAGAGAGCTCAAGATACCTGAGCCTAGTACTCAAAGAGGAGGACAAAGAGGAGATACCATCAGCTTGGACTCTGATGAGGAGGGAGACAAATTTTAAGACATGCTTTATTTAATTTCTAGTCTAGTTCCTATGGCTATCCCCAAGTATCTACTATTTCATCTATGGAGGTAACTACTTTATAAGCAACAACATCCACCTCCCAAGTCTATCCCACACAAGGAAATACCCTTTTGTTCTATATAAAGAAGCCCAAGAATCCTATAGGCATCCTTATAGTACAAACATCTCAAGGATTACCCACTCCACCTCTAAGTTCACATCCATCAAGGGAGGATGAGGTTATCATCAAGGACATAAAAGATGATTCAGATGAATAAACTAATTTAGAGATATCCAAAGCCATAAGTCTCCAAATAGACCTAATAGAGCTTCATCTCCAAAGTACTTAGACCTTTTCAAGGTTTCCTTTATCTTCAATTTCTATTATTGATCAAGTTCTAGTCTCTTATGTGGAAGTTCTTATGTTTACTGCATCCACCCCATTCATTATTTCCAC
>JARHVA010003132.1:615000-790000 GCA_037957365.1 Torreya grandis
AGTGATGAATTCATAGATAATACACACTGAACCATCTTTCATAGGATATATTGTAATTCCTCTTCTTACCCTTGTATATTTTTCTTTGGTATCTAATTAGATAGGTGGAATTGTGGATTTGTAAGGCAAAAGGGATATACCCCGAGCTGGAATCCTATTGCTCTTGTCATGGTCATAAGGTTGATCAAATTGTAACATATCAAGAAATATGAATAGTAAACTCATTATACATACTAAACAAATTAAACATTACCTCATCTAATTACCTGAAAGTAGGAAAATTGATAAGGTACTTGACATCAAAGCATTACAAAGGATGTTGAAGTGTTAGTTATCCTGCCTGTGCTACTTATTTTTCATCAAGTGTAAATAGAGTAGATTCTATCACATGAATAAAATCAAAAGGATAGAGATCATGATATATATTTTTTTTATTCTTAGGCCAATCATACATTGGTGAGCAGAATAAACAATTATACCCTATTTGTGTTTGTTGTTATGGACTAAATTGAATAATTTATTTGATTGATATTGAACTAGTGAGAAATACATGCATAAGTAGATGATTAGGTTTAGATCTTATATTTATATTATTTTTATTATTTTTTAATTATTTTGGTTTGTCCATACCATTTTTTATATCATGTTTTCCATATAAATCCATCTAGTTGTTGATTTTAAATGTGTTTATCTAGTTGCACATGAGTTTACCTCCAAAATTAATATCAACTGACTATTTTTCAATATGAAAGTTACTATTTCATATTAAAAATATTTAATCCATCCAATGGTAGGTATCTAATGTGACACAAAAACTTTTCATCTATTCATGTCCCTTTATGGAACATCCTATCATTCTTTCACTTGATCTACTTTGGGAAAGATGAAATATCTTAAGTGCATCATCATTAATGGTTTTGAATGACCACTAACCATCCTTTATCCATGCATTTCCTATCAAAACCTTATTTCTAAAATTAATTGATGACCACCATGTTCCTATTGCTAGTTATATTTCCTCTAGGTTGAATCTATATATTGATTGCACTCTACAATTTTGACTAACCAAGATTCATTCAGATGTGTTGTGATAAAAATATCACACTATAAAAACACACAAAACTAAAAACAAAATAGAAAAAAAAACATTAAAAAAATACTAACTACATGGTGTTACTTAACACCCTCTCTCTTTGACAACAATGAATGATAGAGATTATTAATGGTAAGGCTTAAGCCTACAACTATTTACACACCATGGTAGAATGGTTCCTTATAGGTATTTTAAACTAATTATTCCCAAGTGTGAAATGTCATGAATGATATAGGGTCCCTTCCATATAATGTGTATTTTACCCATAAATGTTTGAAATATATCATCATATAGTAATACCACTTGATCTAAATAAAATTAATATAATCTAAAATTATGATCATGCCATGCTTTTTAACTCAACTTGTTAATCTCATGTGTCCATTATGCTCATTGCTTAATTTCCTCTATTTTGAAAAACTCCATCCATATGTATTTCAATGAGTCATAATCTCTAAACCTCATAATCATTACAATCCATAGACTAGGAACACTATATTATATAGGCATAAGTACCTCAAGACTATAAACCAGATGAAAAGGAGTGAAACCTATTGCATGTTTATAATTTGTCCAATATGCCTAAAAATCATAGGAATGTGATTCTCCAATCATCCCTTTTAACATTTTGTATCTTTTTTATCATCTTACCAAATACTTTGTTTGAAGCCTAAGCTTGCTCATTTATTTTTATATAATAGTTCATGCTTTTATGGTGTGATATCATGAACTCTTCAGTAAGAGTCTTGATTGTGTTGTTGAGGAAGTGAATGCCTATATTGATAAATAATTTAATCATACATCCAAACATTATAATGATATATATTTCATGATTGCATTTACTTAGAGTAGATATAATCCCTAAAAAATCAATACCCCATTATTCAAAAGGATTCTCTACTATTATTGGAACTAAGGGAATGTTATCTCGATAATTATTTTTCCCATTCTTTGGCAAACATAATAATGTTTTTCCACCCGATGAGCATCCTAAAATAAATTTGAGAACCAAATATTGATCCATAATATTTTCCTCATAATGGCTCATCTTAGTGTCCTTCTAAAGCTCCTTGATGTGATTTGTAAAGAAGTTTCATTTTATCATGGTCTAAGTCTACTGTATGTAGTACATCAAATTTCATAATCTTATACAAAAATCCATTGATGAGGCTATAGGTAATTTCTCACATAGCCATATGTTTCTTATCCCTTTCAACATAATACACATGAAAATTTTCTTGTTTTAAGAATTTCACAATGTCATCCATATTTCCAAGGATCACAAAGGCTCTAAATAAATACACCCCTAGAGATTTATCTTGCATCTCTTCTAGTTCTTCTCAATTCTATAGTTTTTTCAAATAATTATATCCCACATTACCTCTTCTTAGCTTCACATTGATCTTGAATTGGAATTATTGAAACAACATCATCGAATTAGATATCTTTCTACCTAGTATAGGATTATTAACTAGGTATCACAAGGCATAGTCTTCTATAAAAATATCAAATAGTGTGGCCAAAATGATGTAGGAGCATCATCAATGATAATGTGAATATTGGCCTAATAAGTCAATGTTTGGTCTTAGAATATCTAAGAGATCAAGAAAGGTAAAAATAAGCATGTTCATGCTTCATATTACTATGAAATGGTTATGTTTAAGTTTATAAGGTCATGTTAGACCCATAATAATGTCTTATATTTAGTAGGTTTTTATAAACTATCTCTTTTAAGTTTCTTTTTATTTTCCCATCAAAATGTGAAATTCAAATATTTGAATTTGTTGGTAAGTAAATTAAGGGTTTTAGCATCTTATGAAGTCCTTGGTCATATGATAAAGATTATTTAGGGTTTAAGTATAGGTATTAAGTATAATTCAACCCTCTAATCAATGTACACCTATCTTAAGACCAATTTATATGCAACCTATATTAAATCATAAATGCATCATGTCCATACATCAATCCTGGATCGGATGGGATAGAACACCCCTACACTTCTAATCGGGGGCATACAATTGTTAATCAGTAGCATGACCAATGTGAGGATCTACTAGACCCAATTAGGGGATCATTTGTCACAACACACCATGTGAGATAGGTTTCCAAATCCTATAGTCTAACACAATCATAAAACAACCCTAAAAGTGTCTTATGATTTAATATTTCACTAATCTAATAACAAGAAAAGTAAATCTAATCTAGTTCACACCAAAACTTGTGACACAAAGTGGGGGTTAGTAAATAAATGCAATCAAAACATGTATAAGGAACTTCAAATAAAGTAAGTATGAGTAACACCCTAAAATATGGAATATGAAGATTAATATTATTCAAGCCAACATTTATGCTACTTCTATATACTAAACGAGTGGAGAACAAAGTTAGAATATACTTACCTAAATGTGAACCTGTTGAGACCCAATCTCTCCCTTGGCCAAAGGGGATTTGTAAGAGTTTTTTGTTGTTCATAAGGATCACTTTTTTAGGATAAAGCATCCAAGACCTATCTACAAGACTAGATTCTCCAAAATAAGAAACCTAAGCTAAGTCTCCTCAAGTAAAATGGTGTAAGAGCATATTGTGAAGAAGCATGAGAAAATAATAACTCTTTATTGTAGATTCTAATAATGACCAAAATGACCTTATATATATAGGAAAAACTTACCCTAAAATCATTAGAGAACATTAATTATGATAGTTCAACCTAGTAGACCTAGCATGTTTTCAAGCTAACTCACTAGGTTTGTGCTAGGTCAGTTAGGAGGCTAACAAACAAAAAGAGAGAAAAGGTCCAAAAACTATACTAGGTCAACTAGGTCGACCTAGTATGTTGAATAGGTCAAAAGGGTGCCAAATAAGGAAATGAAGGACACAAAGAGGAAAAATACTAAAATACTATGTAAGGGAGGAGAAATAGCTTAGGGAAAGGTTTTAAGAACTAATTAGATTGGTAACAATATGGAAAAAATGGACATTAATCTTGTGAAACACCAAAGGTCTTCCCACCCCTTTTTTAATGCACCCCTTAAGGTATGCACTCAGAGAGATTGAGTCTCGACAATTTCCTACAAGATGTAAAGCATCAGTAATCAATAAAAGTGTGAAAATATTATATGCATAAATATTCCCCACTTGAAGCTCATCATGTGTCACTAAGGTGTAACAGGGGATGGTGCTTTGAGAAAGAACATAAGGACACACACAATACTAATGCTAAAAAAATTTGTAGTATTTTAAAAGCATAAATTAACTAAAAGTAAATGAATGAAAGAGAAACTTATATAAAAATTAAATAACTAAAAATCAAATGCAATGTGTACCTTGACTTACCTTTTATCATGGGATGGTGTCTGTTGTGTTATTATTTTTGATTATATAGGGCATAGATACCACTTTTTACTAACCCAAGAATGCAAAACTAAAGAGTAAAAACAAAAAAAATCAAAAAAGTCCAAGATAGTTGGTGGTATGATGATGGGATAGACTTGATAAATTTGGCAAGATGGGGTGACATGTGTTATGTTAAACCAAAGGGCCAAGTCAAACAACAAGAGTAAATTAGGTAACCAAAAATCCAAGGCTACTAAAGACCAAAAAAATCAAACAAGCTACCCTAAAGTAAGAAAGGAAAACTCACCAAATAAAACCATTGATACTTATCAAATAGGATGGAAAAAACAAAACAAAAAAAATGGTAAAAACACTAACTAAAAATTAAAAAAATAGTAAAAAAAACATTGATGAGTGAGAAGTAACAATCCACATCTCAATCATTAATGGAAAAAGGATGCATAAAAGGGAAAACAACATTATTGAGTGACTAGTAATAAAACACATCTTATTCAATAATAGAAAAAGGGTACGAACTCAAGTGTCCATAATAACCAGAAAACAAAATCATGATAAATGGTAAAAGGAAGGTAAAGTAGGTTTATTAAATGTAAAATGAAGTAAATAAAATGATCTAAAGTTTCTCAAACATGTTGTTTTTCTCTAAGCATAGATAAAACTAAAATAAAGTAGTGCTAGCATGTTTGGAAGAGATGAAGAAAAAGAAAGTAAAAAAAAAGGGAAAATAGATTTGGAATCACAATTTTGTCTATCAAGGAGGGGGAATGAAATGGGTAGAGGGGTGAGTGAATTAAAACACAAGGTAGAGAGAACTCTTTATGAAATTCAAGAAACTCAAATTAGGTTTTTCAAAACAAGAGGACTTTCAACCTTTAGGACTGTAAAGAACTTATCTTAGCTACACAAATCTTGGGTAAAAAAATGGAGTATATAGAGCCAAGACATGTTCCCCATTATTTATGACCCCATAAAGATCCACTGATATACTACAAAGATTGGGTACTTGCATGAGAAATTAGGCATCACCATAGAGTTTTTTGAAATCCCCTATTCCAATCAACTAGCCTACCACACCCCAAAGGACTTTGACACTATGTAAAGCTAACTGTGGAGTTTGATCTTTGATTGGAGATAGGATATGTGCTTGTAATCACATATTTTGGTGTGAATTTGAATTTTTAGATTTGTATGTTGCCTTTTATATATCATTTATTTTTATTTAAATGATTTGGATCTTAACTTTCTTGATGGCTTTTTTTATCCCTCCTTTAACAGATTTGGAAAACCAAACATGGGTTAAAAAGATGACTTTCATTTGAAAACTTGGGACAAGGTTGATAAGAGAGAAAAACTTCAAAGATCATGGGGTCTATGAGCTCATAAATCAAGGTAAAATAAAAGTTTTATCTTGACTTTGACCTTGTTTTATCCAATGAGGAGATGAAAGAAAGGGGAAATCAAGAGGAATGACATATGAAACAATTTGAATTACTTCAAATTTAAAAAAATGTGACAAAGGGAAAAAAGGGATACAATGATATTAAAGTATGATTCCTTATCCTGAGAAAGAGGGAAGTGAATCAAAACATGTTAACATAGGTTGTTTGTAAATTTCATCTAGAAAAGAAGCAAAAGCTAAAGCTGAGAAGAAGGATAAAGAACATGAAAATAATGGTAATTTATGAGGAGGGTTGAGTCCTATGCATGGTCTTACAAAAAAACTCATACAAGAGAGACCCACTAGTGTGATAATAAGCAATAAGTGAGGGATCCTTTTGATAAAGCACCTCACAAAGAAAAACCCAAAGGTTGCCAAAACAACATTGGCAAGTAACAAAAATGAAAGGGAAAACAGATAAAAGTTGGTCATTTTGTGAGGAATGTCAGGTCTTATCCATGGTCTTAAAAATAAACTCATAACATAAAAACCCAAAGGGTGTAAAAAACAAGAGAAAAATGCAAGAATATAAGGAAGACTATGGTACATCAAGAAACCAAAAGACCAAAAGGGAGAACTAAAGTTTTATGAAAAGGAGGGACTATTGTAGAGGGAGAGACCTATGCTTAAGTAACCTAAAAAAATGGTTTGATAGATATAGATATAAAACATGATAATAATGAAATGTTTAGGTAAATTAATTTTTGAGGAATTGGGCATTGGTGGGCTCTTTGAAAACATGGCCTTCATTAGTTTTAAGATGACAAGTGCTTGGACCAAGAATGTCTTTAACTAAATATGGACCCCACCATTTTTGGTCATATTTTCCTTGTTCATCATGGGTGTAATATAATTTATGGAAAAGATCACCAACATTAAAAGTGCATACTTTAACACATTTTTTATGTTGTCAAGTGATGCGAGCCTTGTACTAGAAATTATGTTGTAATGTAGAAAGGCAATGTTTATGGAGGATATCAAGGGCATGAAGCTGACCTTTATGTAATTATTCATTAAGAATAATAACATAAATAAATATATATAAAGATATGTAATCTCAACTTCTAATGTAAAAACCAACTTAGAAACATAGACTAGTAAAAATAGAGTTCCCTAGTGGCAGTACGAATGCTAGTCTGATAGGCCCAAAGTGTAGGATAAAGATGAATATGCCAATCCATGTAGGTTTGATGAATTTTATTTGTGGCCTTATTTTTACCATATCATTATGGATGATAAGGTGTGGAAAAAAATTTATTGATCTTAAATTTGGTATAAAATTTTTTAACATGTTTATTTTTGAAATTAACACCATTGTCTGAAATGATGGTATGGGGATGCCAAAGTGACAAATGATTTGGTTAGGAATGAATTTGAAAATTTTAGGACTGGTAACATTAACAAGGAGCATGTGTTAGAAAATAAAAACATATAAAAATAGAAAATAGAACACACAGATTACTACAGCAATTATGGAACAAGATTTTTATTAATCTTCTTGAATCTTGCAGATCTTCTTGATCTTGCTTATCTTGATCCGAAGAGCCTGCTCTGAATGCCAATGATAAGGGGTAGACCATCGATATGTATTCATGGTCATAGAACTACATTTGATAAGTATGAGCTCTATATAGCTTGTGTTGCATAGCAAGTGAAGCTGTAAAAGCGCGTGTTGAACAGCGAGCCTGAAGATTAGGCCGATCGTTGGAAAATCTAGACCAACATGGAAAGAACCCAGTAGAGTCTTGAGAGGAAACCTAAGTAATTAAGTGTCAGGTGAAAGAAAGGTAAGCAAGCAAGAAGCTTGAAGTTTTGGACATAAGCATGTCTATTGATAGCCTTTTGACAGGCTACTCCTCAATCTTAAACGCTGAGTGAATGCTCATTGAGCAATTATATTTGTTCGTAGCCTCAATCTAGGCTATATAAGGTGATGTATTTTGTAAGGTGGTGTATTCCACATATAAGGTGATGTATTTCACAAGGTGGTATATTCCACATGAGAGGTAGTGTATTTTGCAAAAGAAAAGCATCCTAGCTGAAGCTGGTAGACAGAATGAGTGAAGAGATGTATGCCATCAATGGCAGCTACTAGCAACGTAGCTGTGGCAAGAATGGTAAATCATTTAGGCATTGTAAATATTGAAGTATTTAGTGGTAGAAATTAATGGGGAGTGTTAGAAACTGAAGTCAACTGGAGTTAATTTCTCTAAAACCACCAGTTCCACTTCCTTCTCATGCATGCACAGCAGTTAACTATCAGTTAGTTAACAAACAATTAGTTCAAGCAGTTTGCATGTAAAGACTAAAATTAGTCTTGAGTTTGTTTTTCTAATTATTGTTTGCTTTCAATTCTATTTAAGAGACCCATGGGGAAGTATTTTAATTGAGCAAGATAAGCAAGATCAAGAAGATTTGCAAGATTCAAGAAGATTGATAAAATCTTGTTCCATAATTGTTGTAGCAATCTATGTGTTCTATTTTTCTATTTTTTATATTTTTTTATTTTCTAACATAATGGATTTTACCTACTTGATAAAGTACTCAGTAGCGGTGATGATAAAAACTTACCCATCTTGGGAGCAAGGAAGTTTACCAATGAGATAAAATCCCCATGTAGAAAATAGGCAAGGATATTTGATAGTTTGAAGCTTAGTAGGAGGTGAATGGATAATATCATTGTGAATCTAACAAGGATTTTACTTCTTATCATATTCAATTTCATCCTTTTCAAGAGTAGTCCAAACCATACATAGGCATTTATTTGCTATATCATATCTGCTATAGTGACCACTACAAGTGCCCCCATGTGATTTCTTGAGTAGAGGAAGAACCTCATCTTGCATAACATAATAGAGAAAGGTACCTTCATCATTATGATAGTAAAGGATGTTATGTTGAAATACATACTTGAAATTTTTTTTATGAATGCATGTCTTTTCATGAGAATCTAGATTAGGAAGATAAAATTGATGTTGTAAGTATTGAATGATATTTTGATACTAAGGGCTTTACCAAAGAGTCATAGCCTTGATGTGATAGATAATTTAATCAAGTGTTTACATAGATGATGGAGATTTTTTGATCTGAATAATAAAGTAAGGATCAGAAAGAACTTGATGAGGATGCAAAAGAGAAATTGAAGAGGTAAGAGAATCAACAATGGAATTTTGTTCATGAGGAATAAGATCAATAGTGAAATAGGTAAAGTCCTTAGCAAAAGTGGTTGCAATTTTATAATAGGTAATGAGGTTTTCACTTTTACATTGATAATCACCATCAACTTAATGACAAATGAGCTAAGAATCTCCTAGAGCATGAAGATATTGGATGTCTAGATCAAGAGAAGCTCTCATGCCTAATATATGAGCTTCATATTCAACCATATTTTTGGTGACATCAAAGGTGAAATTGAAAATCTAAAGGAATAATATTACCAAGAGGACTAGTGAGAATGCAACCTGCTCCAGCACCTTAAAGGCATTTAGCACCATCAAAGTTGAGGGTCCAATTATCTTCATGTAAGTCAACATTAATTCAAGGAGCTCCTTGATAACTTCCTTTGATTTAGTAATACTAGAGGGAGGGGAAGATTCTATGAGATTACTGGCTTCAAGATAAATAGTAAATCTATGAAAATAATCTATAAGGGATATAACTTGATTAAGACCTTCAATGAAAAGGATATTATCATTAGGAAGGTTATCTTGAAGTAGAGAAGTGGTTGAAATGGGAGCTGTGGAAAGTTAATCAGCTATGACTTGCCCTTTAACAACCTTTTGAGTGATGATGTGGAGATCAAATTCCATTAGTAATACCATCCATTTACCAATTCTATCCCTAAGAAGAAAAACTTTAGAGAAGAAATAATGAAGGGGGTTGGAATGAATAATGACATAAGTAGTTTGGTATATCATATAATAATGAAGCTTTTTAGACATAAAATAGATATCGAGGTAATCACACTCAAATTTGGTATAATATGTTTCATAATCAATGAGGCCTTCGCTAATGTACTAAATAACATACTCTCTTCTTGCATCATATTGTTGGGTAAGCATTACCCCAACTAAAATAGGTGTGGAAGAAGTATATAAAATTAATGGTTTATCATTAGAAGGTGGATGAAGTGTAGGTGGATGAATTAATGACTCTTTCATATTATCTAAGGATTTTTGAAATGGGTCTATCCATTCTAAATCTATACCTTTCTTGACAAGGAAATTGACAGAGTGAATGTGATAAGCCATTTTAAGGAAAAATCATCTAATTACCCCAAGTTTACCTAAATAAGTATGAATATCAGGATTAGATCAAGGAATGGGCATTTTAACAATAGCACTAATTTTAGCTAGGTCAATATCAATGCCATAGAGAGAGACCAAGAATACTAATAATTTTCCAAATGTGACTCCAAAGACATATTTGAAAGGATTAATTATAACTTTTTGTTTAAGGAGATGGTTAAATATGATATCAATATCAAAAATATGGTTCTTACAATGTTTGAATTTATCAATAAGATCATCCAAGTAAGTTTCAACAATTTTGTGGATGAGATCATGAAAGATGTGAATCATAGCACATTGGTAGTAACTTCAGCATTTTTAAGTTCAAAGGGAATTTTAATGTAACAATAGGTACCCCGTTGTATGATGAAAGTAGTCTTATGTTGGTCTTTAGGAGTGATATGAATTTGATTATATCCTTAGAAGCCATCCATAAGAGATAACATTTCATAACCAGCCATGGAATCGACAATGGAATCTATTGAAGGTAAGGGGAAGTTATCCTTAGGACAAGAAATATTAAGGTTATGTAAATCAATACAAATGTGAATGGTCATAGAGACCTTCTTCTAAATAGGAATAATGTTAGAAACCCATTAAAAATAATCCACAAGTTTAATTAATTTAGAATCTAGTAATTTAATGATTTCCTTTTGACATAAATTAGTAACTTTAGGTAGGAACTTGCATTGCTTTTGATAGATTGTCTTAGCTTCAAGATAAGTGATGATATTATGAACCATAGTACTAAGGTCAATGTCAAGCATGTCAAGAGCTTCATTAAGAGTTTGAGGAACAAATGTTCAAAACTTGAATTTAAAAGCGGGAGTAAGAGTGGTAATAAATATTTTGAATAGGTTATCATCAGTCATATTATGATTAGATTTATGAGCTAATCATTTCCATATTTTAATGAAGTCATGATCTGATTCATTAAGAGATTGTTTAGCATTTATGAAGTGACTAAGATAATTTTCAAGAAGATTATCATTTTGAAACTCTTTAACCAAAGGATTAACCAAATCTTCAAGTTGCGAAATAGAATGTTGAGGAAGTTGATTCTACCATTTTAATACATCATCAATGAAATTTTTGACTAATAGCTTAGTTATGGAAAATGTATTAGTTTGGATCCACTCTTTGTAAAGGTTATAAAAGTATTTGAGAAATGAAGCAGGGTCTTTAGCCCCATCATATTTCATAGTTGGAGTTATATTACCAATATCAATGGATAAAATAAAGGGAGCTAAAGGTTCATTTTTAATGGTTTGAAACATCTTTTTATTCATTATCAGTTGAGGAATAACATTACCTGAGGCATCCCTAAGAGGTGGAGGAATATAATTAGGATTAGCTTGAGGATGAATAATTGGAGGTTGATTAGCCACGTTGATAAAGTATTGTTAAAGTTGCATCATTTGGTTGGTATTACAATTTTGCATGATGTTCATTTGCTAAATGACTTGAGATAAGATTTAGGTTGTATCAAGTTGTGAGTTAGTTTTGGTTGGAGAGCTCCCCAAATTATTTTTAGGGGGAGATTATTAGTAGGATTGTTAAAGAGATTTGTATCAATCACTCCCACATTAGTTTGAAGATTTTGAGAGGTATATTGATAAATATGGAAAGGATTAGATCTATCAACTTCATCTTGAGGTGTTATTTGCACCATGTTGTAGTTCATAGATGAAGGAGGAGAAGAGGTTACCCAAGAGTGATGGTTCTCTTGGGAGGAAAAGAGAAGAAGGAATGAACATCCCATATAATATCTAAATAGATTTAGGTTATCCAAAAATATTATGATAGGTGACTTCATTCTAATTGAAGAGAGATGAACAAGATGCAAAATTGGAGAAATGGGAATTTATATTGAAGAATAGAAAAAGTAAGAAACATAACTAGGTTAACTAAATTGACCTAGTGCAATAAATAGGGATTGTAGACTATACTACGTCAACCAAGTCGATCTATTGCAGTGCATAGAAGCCAAAAAAAGTATAGGGTCGACCAGGTCAACCTAGTATAGTGAAAAGGGAAGAGGAAAAATTGATAATAAGTTTGGAAATGAAACAAGATAATTTGTAGCTAATCTAAGAAAGTAAGTAAAGAAAGGAAACACATATTCAACTAAATTGATGTTGGCCAATTTAATTGATGCACACAAAGCAAAATATTGCATTAATACTAACCAATGCAAGGTTTTTCACACATAATTGATCAAATAGAAAGAAAACAACTTGAAATTAAAGTTAGATACTTTGTCAACCTAGAATGTCGATTAGATTATTAAGAATGATTTTAAATGTGAAAGAAAGATTGGCTTTAATCAAGGTACTAGATAACAATATAGGGATAGTTTTAAGTTTAGGATGAAAGGGACTATAATGGCAATGATACAAGATTGGTATTGGGGCCTTCCCCCTCACTTCACATAATATATTGATAAGGGTGTTGGGTGCTTAACCAAAATATACCATTAAACACACTTTATACTTGACCAGAGTATTAAATCGGTTTCCCCCTTGGTGATGAAATCCAAGTAGGTTGGTTTGAGTAGTCAAATGTTTAAATGCTTTTTGATTTTATGTGATTTGGCCATGTGTGTAAAATAATATAAATAGTGAAACTAAATGATTAATTTAAAATTCCCTAATTAAACTATGTGAGCTATTATAAGCATGTCAATAATTAAAAACAAAGATGTGATTAACATATATGGTTCATTCCAACTTTTAGACAAGGTATAATTAAGAAACTATATATAAAATCATACAAAATAATGTTGATAGGGTCAAACCTATACTATGGAATCAAATTTTAAAAAATGAACTAGGTCGATCAGGTCGACCTAGTTATTTTAGAACACACAAAACATAGATCTAGGTCCATAGGGTCAACCTAGTTGACTGTGTAAGGATAGTTTTGAAGACTATAAACTATAAAAGGAAAATATAGAAACAGAAAGATATAGAGAAGTATAAAATCACCTAAATGGTTTAGAGATGAAAAAGGAGAAGATTGATGATCAAGAACCTTGGATAAAACTATCAAAAACCTACAAACTAGGTCAAGTTGGTCAACCAAGTAATACAGAAACTTATTGAAAAAGTGTTGAAAATGCACTAGGTTGACCTGGTTGGTCTAGTAGGCTAGACAAGAAGTTTGAAAATTAGAAAAAACTATATTGGGTCAAGCTATTTGATCCAATTATTTGAACATAATTATACAAGTTCTAAAACCTATATTGGGTCAAATTGGTCAAGCTAGTTACCTACTCCTACAAACCTATGCATAAAGATAAATAAACTGGGTTGATAGGGTCAATCTAGCACAACAAATATATTATTAAAATAATTATGAATAGAAATGAAATAAGTGAAATAAATTTTTAAAGTGTTTGATTCATGTTAGGTTCACCAAAATGTATGCATTCAAAAATGCATCATGTCTAGAAATAAATCTTGGATCAGATGGGATAGAGCAAATTTACACTTCCGATTGGGGGAATATTATGTTAAGTGGGAGCATGACCAATGTGAGGATCCACTAGAACTGATTAGGGGATCACTTGTCACAAAATACAATATGATATAGGGTTCTAAAGCCTATTGTCTAACACAATCGCATAAAAACCCTAAAAGAGTCTTATGATTTAATATTTCACTAATCTAATAATAAAAAAAGTAAATCTAATCTAGTGCACACCAAAGCCTGTGGCACAAAGTGGGGGTTAGTAAAGCAAAGTAATCAAAACATGTATAGTGAACTTCAAATTAAGTATGAGTAACACCCTAATACATGGAATATGAAGAGTAATATTATTTGAGCTAACACTTATGCTACTTCTATCTAAAAAAAGAGAGGAGAACAAAGTTAGAATATGCTTACCTAAGTGCGAACCCATCGAGACTCTATCTCTCCCTTGGAAAAAGGGGATTCACAAGAGGTTATTTTGGTATGGTTCATAAGGATCACTTTTTTAGGCCAAAGCATCCAAGACCTATCTAGAAGACTAGATTCTCCAAAGTAATAAACCTAAGCTAAGTCTCCTCAATTAGAATGGTGGAAGAGCATATTATGAAGAAATGCAAGTGAATAATAACTCTTTATTGCATATTATAATAATTACCAAAATTATCTTATATATATAGGTGAAACTTACCCTAAAATCATTCAAAAATTTTGACTGTGCTAGGTCAACCCAATTGACCTAGCATGTTTTTGGGCTAACTCACTAGGTTTGTGCTAGTTCAATTAGGAGGCTAACAAACAAAAAGACATAAAAGTTCCACGAATTATACTAGGTCAACCAAGTCAACCTAGTATGTTGAATAGGTTAAAAGGGTGCCAAGTAAGGAAATGAAGGATATAAAGAGGGAAAAGACTAGAAGACTGTGCAAGGGAAGAGAAATAACTTAGGGAAAGGTTTTGATAACTAGTTAGATTGGTAAAATTATGGAAAAAGGGACAACAATCTTGTAAAGCACCAAAGGTATACCTACCTCTTTCCCAGTGAACTCCTTAGTTCATGCACTCAGAGAGATTGAGTCTCAATGGATTCTTGCAAGATTTAAAGCGTCAGTAATCGATAAAAGTGTGAAAATATTATGTGTACACATCCAACATAGGAAAGAGATCAAAATAAGCATGTTCTAGGATAAATTATAAGTTTTTGAGAGATATTTGGTCTTAAAATAGGAATAAAATAAGTTTATACATATATAATAACATGATGAGGCTATAAAAAATAGAGGATGATCTTAAAAAAATCATAAAATATGATTCTGTAGGTCTTTGTACATTGTTGGTTAATGGAGAGTTGCAGATTTGTGTATGAGGATGAAGATATTTGAAAAAAAAATGATATTTTATTATGTTAATAATTTAATATTTATTATATTAAAATTTTTAATTTTTTATTAATTATTTACAAACCTTTATACATGCTTTCATACTAATTTCTTCCTTGACAAAGGCATTTCTTAAAATCTAGATGTTACAGTCATAGAAAATGATAAGTTTAACATATTTTTGAATTTGAACATATTATTAAATATAAAAAGAGTATTCTAATGTTTTTAATATCTTATTCCAAGTTTATTCAATATTTTATCATCCTTAAAACTCAAGATCCATCAATTACAGTGCTCTCAGGTCTGTAATTTGGTCTTAAACACTAGGACAAGGTTTCACTTAGAAAAAGTGTCATAACTCCTAAAAAATATATTCAAATGCCTTAAATTTTTGTCTAAATATGTTATAGTATGTCATTAAAAGTATATAAGTGGTTTAAATTCTTGATAAGTCTCTAAAATAAATATATAATTGACTATGTTTTGCAGACCTATAATAAAGCCTAAAAAATATGGGTTCATTCACAAATAGTTGAATATATTTAAAATGAACAATTATTTTTGTAAAAAACTTTTTATTATGACTTTTTATGATTTAATTTAGGTTATATAGGTTTTTTAAAGTCTTAAATGTCTTTTGATAACAATGTATAGGTGACTATTTTTTAGACGTGTTTTAAGCCTAAAACAGGGCTAATTGTGCAAGATTTCCAAATTACCTTGAAACTCAAGATAAGAAAAGGTTATATATTTTGTTTATAGATATGTTTAATGTTTTAAATAATGAATAAATTAAATTTTTTAGATTTTTAAGTCTGAGATTTAGTCTATTAAAGAGGAAAAGATCCAAACAAACTTATTAGAAGTTACAAACCTAGATAAAAGAAATAGTCTAATAATAGTTTTAAAATTTTAAGGACCTAATTACACAAATTATGTTATCAAAGATAAGTATTTATCTAATTTCAGACATATATAAATACATAATTATATTAATAAAATTTTAATCTTGTGGAAATATAAGGACAGACCTAGTACAAGAAGGTTACAAAGCCTAAAGGAGACCTAAGAGACCTAGTTGGGTAGACCTAGAAAAGGTATAATTACATCAAATGGTATCAAAGTACAATAGAAGATATTAGGAATAGTTTACATAAGTATATCTTACTTAGAATTTGAAAGAGGTTATTTAAACTTAGAGAGTGAAGGCTGGTAGTATTTGTTGATGCATAGAATTGCATTGTTTCCAACACCAACAATGGGAAGTTTCAGGAATGTGGGACTTGTGACCTGAAACAACCTCCAGATTTTAAAGAAGCTAGCTCTTCATCTTCAACCCATGAAAAAAAATCATGCTCAGGGGCTATTTCTTCTTCTTGTTGTAAGGACATCCCTTGCATCTGAGCCATCAAGACTAAATTTTGCATACCAGGGGATTGGTAGGGCTGAGTGTCAGAAGTATTTGTAAATTATCCATCTATTCTTATTTGCTCTTCTATATTTTGTTGTAGATTATCCATGGGACAATCTCTGGGCATATGATCATAATTACAAGGGAAACACCAGGCATTGGTGCCATCTACATAATTATTTTTCCCTTGACCAATCTCCCTGTTTGGATTAGGGGGAACAGACTGTGAGGTGTAGGGACTGCAACTAATTGGTTTGATGGTTGAGGGTTAGTTTGTCTTTGATGACCTTGATACTAGTTTGGCTATGGTGGAAATCTATTTCCTTGGTATCCTTTATATTGGGGTCTAAGATAAGGATTCTACTATCTTTTTAGGTTAATTATCTCATTAAAAAATGTCCTTAGGATGTTCTTGACATCATCCATCTCAAATGACTAGACAGGGACAAGTTCTTTAGCAGGTTGTTGAGGAAATGTATACATATACATAGGTGAGGCTATGGGATTAGGGGCTTCTTGAGGCAAAGGTAAGGTAATCTCTAGAAACATGGGCATGGGAAGTCTTGGGGGAAACTTTCCAACATCTATTAAGTTATTTTTAGCTCTGACTGCATAGTCATAGGCTTCTGGCAGAGTCTAACCTCCAAGTGACTGAATCATTACTGATATATCTAAATTTAAGGCTTTAAGATAAAATACTATAGCCATACCTGGTAATGGTCTTGTTGTAGCAAGAATTCTTTCCTGAGTCTTTTGAAATCTTGAATTTGAAATCAGTCATTGCTTCTTGTGGTGCCCTTTTGATAGTAATCAATTGTTGCAACAAAGAAGATTTATCACCCTTTTCTTAAAATTTTACAAAGAAAGCATCTCCAAGATGATCCCATGTAGATATTGTATTTGGGGGCAAAGATATGTACCAGTCCAGAGCCTTCCCCTTAAAAGAAGCTGCTAACAATATTATAGCTACATTCTGCTCTATGATCACATGTATTACATAAACATCAGACACATCATGTAGATTTTCTTTAGGTGTTTTGAAATCTTGACCACTGAATTTGGGTAGAGCTTTTAGGGCATTTATTGGAATAGGATCCCAAGTGGCTGGTGGTACTGGGAGAATCAGAGGACTACCAGTGTTCCAACTTGCATAATTCCTTGGGGATATAGGTGCTCCCATGTTTTCTCTTGGTGTTGCTACAAACTGATTGACCCTTCTTCTTGAATTAGTTATCAATGGTGGTAAAAGAATACCTGGGTTCACAATAGATTGAGCTCTTGTTATAGGTCCACATCTCTGACTCCTTGTAGCTCTCTGGTTCATACAATCTTGAAATAAACTTCAAGATTGTCCCACCGGGTGTGCCAAAAAATTATTGGTGTTGGAAACAGCAAAATTCTAAGCATCAATAGTATTATAACCCATTAAGGCTTTAGAAGGTAAAGAGAAAGAGCACATTGATCCTCAAGGAGAAAAAATCCAAATTTAAACATACTTGGAAGAGATCCAAGGTGAAAAAGACTTGGAGGTGTCAAAATAATGAAGATAATATTTGGGTGAGGCATAAGAGGAAGAAAAAAAGTAGAAAGTAAATGGAAGGACTACAAAAAATAAAAACCAAATGAAGGTAATGAATGAGGTGAGAAAAGAAGAGAATATGAAAAAATAGATAAAGCAAGACTTAACACGCTTATAAAAAAAATTGGAAGAATGGAATAAATAAAAACAAGGGTTATTTATAATAATTAAAAAGGCAGTCAAATGGCCAATCAAGTAAATTTTTTAAATAAGAAAGAGGCAACAAGAAAGCATAAATTGGAAGAGAATGATAAGGGTGCTAGCAAAGAAACCAAGAAGGAAGTTAAAGAGGCAATCAAGCCTAAAAATTTTGATTATAATAATATGTTTAAGTGTGTTATTTTAGGTATGAATATAGATGAATAAATTACATAAATTGAAGTATAAAAATGTGAAAGAAACAAATAAGACCAACTATAAATGGACCACAAAGAGTTAGTTGTAGATATGAAATATGAGGAACAAGAGAAAATAATGATCCTCAACCAAGAGGATGAGAGAGATGAATATGTAAAATAATAAACCAAAGAACATGTACATGAGATAAATAATTATATATAATTTATATTTCATGATGATCATGAGACAATCAAGGTAGATGAAAGACATGAACAAAGATCTCTAAGGCATCATAAGCTGATTCTAGGTTAGGAAATAGAGATGAAAGAAGATGGACAAATTTTTATGCAAATAAGAAAAAGTGGTCATGAGTAGAATTAGAAAAAATTCCATGAAAAATACATACATATAACCATATAATAGGATAAATAAACAAGTTTTGGTGATCAAGAATCTAAGAGAAGAGAGGATTGAAATTAGAATTGCAACAGTTAAAGACCATTGCAATGAGGAACAACTTAAAGTGAACCAAAAATGAAAACAAACACATTTTAGACCAGCATTAAGGCCAAACGGATAATAATACATGGTTGAAAATACGTGACTAAAGCAACACAAATCAAAGAGGAATGATGAAATAAATGATGAAGAGATTAGAGAGATGGAAAAAGTATCTAGATAGTTTGTGAAGGAACTTGAGAAGAACATGGAAAATAAATATGTAAAGGGTAATGATATCCTTAAAGAGACCATTGAGTCTCCTGTATGTGAGTTAATTTTTTATAAGGATGTTATTTGTGTAGGTATGGAGATACCAAGACAAAAAATACTCTATTACCATATGAATAATCCAAGAGATGAAATACAAGAGTTCATGATAGAACAAGGAAAGGAGGTGAATAATCAAACTCCTCATGAAGAAGATAATTAAGAGAAGAAGGTAGGTTTGGTGAAGGAAATTATCAGTCTAATACTAGGTCAAGGAAACAAATTTTTAATAATAATGAAAGATTACAAAAACATTTAAGTTACATGAAGAATGAGCTACAAAATAAGAAGATACAAGAAGATAAATTAAAAAGGCCAAAACAAGGTGAGTACATTCATTGCTTGATAATCATATTTTATATTGGCATGATATTTTTCACTACTAAAAAACCATGAAGATGACACGGCAAACATTTCTAAAGGAATAGATTAGTATAGAACCTAGGAACATGCTTTAACAAAGTCAAGAGGAAATAATTATAAAGCAAGAGCAAGAGTGATGCTTGAAAATAGAACTTTAAAAGTAGATTTTGAAAAAATAAAAATAGAGGAAGAAATAATGGAGGATAAAGAGGAAAACAAACTATAAAGGATTTTGAATATAATAAAGGTAAGAGTTAAGCTACCAAAATAATAAAAAAATACAAGTGAGAAGATCAGACAAGAGGATCAAGAAGAAATCAAAAAAGAAAGTGAATGACAAGAGAAGATAACTAAAAAAATAAGTAGAAGAGATAAACCATAAGATAAGAAGAATTTAAAAACAAGGAATAAGATCCATTTTAATTAGAGCTCAATTTTTTCCTACTTGGGGAGTATGTTGTAGGAACATCATCAAGGACAAGGTGAATGTTGGTATAATAAGTCATTATTTGGTCTTATAAGGTATAATAGGTCAATAAAGGTCAATAATAATATTTTCCATGCTTCATATTTTTATGTAATGGTAATTTTTAAGTGTATAAGTTCATGTTAAACCCTTATAAATGTCTTAGATTTAGTATTTTTTATAAACTAGCTTCTTTCTACTTTCCTGCCAAAATGGTAAATTCAAGTATTTGAATTTGTTAATAATAAAATTGAGGGTTTTATCACGTTACAAAGGTATTGTTCATATTATAAATAGTGTTTAGTGTCTTATTATATGTATTATCTTTCAACCCTCTACTCAATTTACATTTATCTTAAAACCAATTTAGATGCATCCAACATAAGAAAGAGATCAAAATATTCATGTTTTGGGATATATCATAAGTTTTTGAGAAATATTTGGTCTTTAAATAAGATCAAACTAAGTTTATTCATATATAATAACAATATAATGATAAAAAAAATAGATTATGATCTTAAAAAATCAATAAAACAAGCATAAAATCTAATTTTGTAGGTCTTTCCAGGTTGTTGGTTAATAGAGACTTATAGGTCTATGTATGAAGTTGAAGATATTTGAATAAAAAAGGGATTTTTATTGTGTTCATCATGTATCATATTTTATATTCAAATGTGTAAGTTTTTTATTAACTTTTTACAAACTATTCTACATACTTTTGTATTAATTACTTCCTTAATAGAGATCTGAACATTGCATTTCTTAAAATCTAAGTGTTATATTCATAGAAAAAGGACAAGTTTAACATATTTTGGGTATTTGAAAACCTAAATAATGATGAAAAAAGTAATATAATATTTTTATTATCTTATTCCAGTGTAATCATCCTTTTAACATCCTTAAAACTCAATATCCATCAATTTTAGTGCTCTTAGGTATGTAATTTGGTCTTAAACCTTAGGACAAGGTTTCACTTATAAAAAGTTTCATAAATCCTAAACAATCCATCCAAATACCTTAAAATTTTGTATACATCTTATATATGATGTAATTTAAAGTATATAAGTGTTTTCAAGTCGTGATCATTATTTAAAAGAAAGATATAGATGATTGTGTTTTTTATACGTTTAATAAAACCTTAAAAAAGATATCATTCACAAAAAATTGAATATATTTAAAACAAACCATCATTTACTAAAGGTAATCCATGTGTTTTCAATCCTTAAAGGTCTTTTTATGACTATATATAGGTGACTAAGTTTTTTAGACTTGTGTTGTAAGCCTAAAACAAGGTTAATTGAGTAAGTTTTCTCAATTGCCTTGAAACTCAAGAAAAGAAAAGGTTATATAATTTGTTTATTAATATTTGTAATGAAAATATTTAGGTTCCATTATCAATGCACATATAATATATAATGAATAATAATAATCAAAGTATACACAAGTCAATAGAACACAACATAGAAATAAGGTGAGAAAACCTCTAATGGAGGTAAAAAACTCATAGTGATTATTCAATGTTAAAATAATTTACCTAATACATAAAATCTTCTCAGTCTCACTACTTGAAATATCTTCACATACCATTATTTTCCACATGTAGATACAAAACCTATTCTTCATAAAATATTTTGAAAAATGAGAAAACATCGAGTGTTTGAGATATATTTACAATAGGGGTAAACCCTATTTATGATTTTTCACGAGGGGTGGTGACCATTGTAACCAATAGACCCATATTTTCCTCGATGAATATTTAATTACATTGATAAATATTTCAAAAATATGGTTTTATTATTTATTTTCATGAGGTTTTAACATCATGTTAATAAATAATAAATTATTGTTATTTATTTAACTATCAAGGTAAGCTAAGGGTGAATAAAATACTACTTAATAATTAAATATTAGAACACTCCCCTTTATTAACAAGTGGAGATAAATGTCATAGTCACCTTAAAAAAGGAATTATACTATGTACACTATTGAATAATTTATAAACCTTCATCATGTCAAACACCACTTTTTGAAACAAAAGGAATTATGATCCATAAATTACCTGAAAGTAAGTTTAGGTTAGCATAATCATGAGACTACATCTCATAGTTTCTCATGAATAATCACTAAACACATTTGGCTCATTTTATAACATAATGATTTCCATTACAAAGTAAGATTTTATTGTATAAAATTTAAACTTTTACATGAATTTTACTTAAATTATGTAACATTCACACAAAGTTTACAATGTTTTATAGTGAGAAGAAGTTAAAGACGAAGAATAAATACATGGACTTTAGGAAGATGCATTGTCATGCACACTCCCTCTCAATGGTAAATTTGAGAGGCCAAATATTTCATGAAACTAACAAAACTTTGTAACACCAAGTAATTTTATGAAGATACCTTGTAATGTCCCCAATTTTCTATTAAAATGGTTTAATTAATTAATTAAATTATTATGAAAATAAAATTGACTTCTTCTAGAAGTTTCCTTGGAAGGCTTTAAAAGAAGGGGAAAGCAAAGCAATTGCATTATCTAATATCTTCTTTTGCAAAAATTATTCTGAGAAGCTTGAATCTGTGATTCAGCTGAAATCTCTGAGGATGAAACCCTTCAGGAGATTGGAGAAGAGTTGGAGGAAAACCCAGCCCTTTGTCAGAGGTGGATTCGAGACGAAATCCAGATTGTGCATATTGGTCAGATCTGGAGCTTCAGAGGCCTTTCACTAAGGATATCAGGGTTCAGCCTATGCAAAGGTCTCCAGGTATTTATCCATTGTTTTGATTTCAGATTTATATATTTTTATAGTCAGAGTAGGTTCAGTACGGAATCCGTACGGATAGACAGATCGACACTAGGCCATACCAGCAAGTTTAGAGAAAGGAAAGGGCACAGTTCGTCTGCAGGGTTTTATAGAGACCGGCATCAGCATATAGACTGACATCGGCCGATCAGCGACCGATGCTAGCAGTCAGGCAGGTAGAGATAGCCCACCAGACGACTGACGATGGCAGGGTATCGACCGACATCGGCATCATCCTCACCGACGTCGGCAACTGTGTTTTTACACAGCGTCCAGATTTGTGCATACTTCTAGGTTCTTGCTTATTTTGGGTTTCATTATACCCTTTAAAATATTGCTGTGTACTGTAACTTTTGTTTATTCACTATTGAAGCAAATTTGGGCAATATATTTTTATACCTGCATTCTCTAAAGGCAAATAATCAGAGTTATATCTTTGTCTTGTAAGAACCTGTATATTTTGTGTTTCCAAATTGAGTTTGGGATCTTTCAGTGGTATTAGAGCCATGCATCTTGCCAGCCTGTAGGGGTAAAATTGTTTTATTTCTATGCATCCTGGAAGATTTGATAGAAGCCATAGATATTTTACACGTAGTAGAGCTCAGTACGAGCGAGAGTTGGGTTTAGGACAGCCACCTATCATGGTCGAAGAACAGAGGAATGCCCATAGAAACCAGGATGAAGAAGAAAGGGAGATGATGAGGACCCTCATCACTACCCAGCCCAGGATTGTTCAGGCTCTAGACCGATTACAGGATACCATGGAGCGTTTAGAGGTGGATAGACACAGAGGTAGAAGGAATAGATCAGTTTCAGTGACTAGTAGTGATCATACCCATCACTCCAGTCAGCATAGTCACCATTCCCGTTCTTCAGTGGGAAGCTCCCGTCATTCCTCTAGGCGACATCATCATCATACACCTACTCCAAATAGACCATTACTGCCTCAGTTTGTACCAGGTGGACAACCAGTACAGGTGGAACCACCAGAGATGGGGTTCCAAGAGTCCGTTTTGGCAGCCACAACAGAGTGGAGAGCTTTACCCCTAGAGGTTAGGGAGGTTTTTCCTTTTCCCCAGTATTGTGCACAGCATAGAGACACAGCTAGACTCAGGGGAGATCGGGGTAATAGACCACCATAGCAGTAGCATAATCATGACCTCAATAGAGCTACGGGGAAGATTACATTGGCTTCATATAATGGCTCTGGAGAGACTAGTGCAAGAGCTTGGGTCCACAAGCTGGACATATATCTTTCTTTGAGGCCCATGCCTGAGGGTGAGGCCATTTAGTTTGCAGTATTACATTTAGAGGGGATTGCATATGATTGGTGGCACCATGGATTGGTCACCCAGGATCACGCCTTAGTTCACTCCTATGCTGAGTTCACTGAGAGACTTATTGCACGGTTTGACCGTAAGGATACAGAACTTTACTACATGGAGTTGGCTCATCTTAGACAGAGTGGTCACGCAAAAACTTATATTAATGAGTTTCAGCGTATTGCAGTTATGGTACCTGATATGCCTCAGAGATGGAGTGTGATGTTATTTATTGAGGGATTACAGGATAGACTTAAGGGACTGGTACGTGCTTTCCAACCAGCCACTCTTAAGGATGTCATTGATGTGACATTGAGACTGGATACTGTTCCCACTTCTTATCAGGGTGATAAGAAAATAGCTGTAGAATCTTGGCCTATACAGAAGGCCAATGCACCACAAATTAAAGAAGGGCCATCCTCTACAAATCCTTGGATGAATCAGGAGACTAGGAATGACTTGAGGAGGAAAAAGTTATGTTTTTCCTGCAAAGACCCATGGGAGCCAGGCCACCGTTGCATGGGTAAAGGAAAGGTTCATTTGATTGAGGTAACTTCTAAGTGTGGAGATGAGGAGGTTCCTGACACAGACATTGAGGATAATATTGAGCAGGATCAGATACAGTTGGAGTTAGACACCCCAGAGCCTTTGGCATCAGCCAAAGCAATTATGGCTACCCTCTCCAGTTATCCTAACTTTCATGCCTTTTGGTTGAAAGGTACACTTAAGGGTAAGTGGGTCGTGAGCTTGGTAGATACAGGTGCTACACATAACTTCATTGACTGGAAGTTAGTGGAAAGGTGTGGATTACAGTATGAGAAGTTTGGTGGTTTTGGGGTAAAAGTGGCAGACGGTGCAGTTTTGGGTTGTACCAAACGGATTCCACAGCTTAGCATTCAAATGGGGGATTACACTCTGACAGATGATTTTTATGTGTTTCCTTTAGAGGATTATGATGTGGTTTTGGGTATGCAGTGGTTATAGGGTATTGGGCGCTACATTATTGATCACCGCCGTATGCAGTTAGAATTCCTTTTTAGGGAAAGGAAGATTATCTTGAAGGCAGCACCAGATGGAGGACCTAAGGATGGGTCATCTCATAAGATGGAGTCTCATTTTACAGGTGATGTGGTAAATAATTCTATTTATTGCAGGGCATTTTCCTTTCCAATTATAAGTCAACATCCTTATGGAGATTGCGAGAGTTTGATAATCAGAGTAGCGTAGCAGCCTTTTTCTAAGTCTAAGGTATGTGATGGTGAATTTGCTACTTACATATTGAGGATTATCACTCTACTCTCTAGGAGAAATAAGGTGAATGTAGTCACATATATTTTCCAGCATGGTGTTTTTGACAGAAGAATTTGCAAATTTTTGAGATTAATATGGCATCCAGGTAGTTGGTATTGGGTATCAGGAGCGAATTGCTTGAGGACAAGCAATTTCCAGGAAGGGAGGACTGTAATGTCCCCAATTTTCTATTAAAATGGTTTAATTAATTAATTAAATTATTATGAAAATAAAATTGACTTCTTCTAGAAGTTTCCTTGGAAGGCTTTAAAAGAAGGGGAAAGCAAAGCAATTGCATTATCTAATATCTTCTTTTGCAAAAATTATTTTGAGAAGCTTGAATCTGTGATTCAGCTGAAATCTCTGAGGACGAAACCCTTCAGGAGATTGGAGAAGAGTTGGACGAAAACCTAGCCCTTTTTCAGAGGTGGATTCGAGACGGAATCCAGATTGTGCATATTGGTCAGATCTGGAGCTTCAGAGGCCTTTCACTGAGGATATCAGGGTTTAGCCTATGCAAAGGTCTCCAAGTATTTATCCATTGTTTTGATTTCAGATTTATATATTTTTATATTCAGAGCAGGTTCGGTACGGAATCTGTATGGATAGACAGATCGGTACCAGGCCATACCAGTAGGTTCAGAGAAAGGAAAGGGCACAGTTCGGCCGCAAGGTTTTACAGAGACTGGCATCGGCATATAGACCAACATCGGCCGATCAGTGACCGACACCGGCAGTCAGGCAGTCACAGGCAGTCAGGCAGGTAGAGATCGCCCACCAGATGATCGACGGTGGCAGGGTATCAACCGACGTCGGCATCATCCTCACCAACGTTGGTGACTGTGTTTTTACACAGCGTCTAGATTTGTGCATACTTCCAGGTTCTTGATTATTTTGGGTTTCATTATACCCTTTAAAATATTGTTGTGTACTGTAACTTTTGTTTATTCACTGTTGAAGCAAATCTGGGCAATATATTTTTGTACCTGCATTCTCTAAAGGCAAATAATCAGAGTTATATCTTTGTCTTGTAAGAACCTGTATATTTTGTGTTTCCAAATTGAGTTTGGGATCTTTCATACCTACCACTTGTTCATTCATAGGATAGAATTACGTATCAATATCACCACTGAAGACTTTTTCTTGGATAAAACTCACAGGAACTTCAATATGTTTAGTTATTTGGTACTACACTAGATTTTTTATTAGATATATATAAATTTGGTTATCATAATGAAGGATGGTACTATAAAAAACATTATAAAAAAAAAGTTCTCCCAACAACATTTACATCTTCATGGTTTATTTAACTTTTATATTCTATTTTTGTAGAAGATATAGAAATAGTAGGTTGATTATTACTAATCCAAGTAATAACACTTGCACCAAACTTAAACTCATATCCAGAAGTAGATTTATGATCTATATTATCACCAGCATAGTTAACATCATAATAACCATATAATTTATAATTATCAAGGTAAAAATAAAATTAAATTAAATTAATTATTCATTTGATATAATTAAGAACATGCTTAACTAATTTTACATTATCTAAATATGGATCTTATATAAATCTAGAAGTAACACCAATAACATATGAAATAACTGGCCTAGTAATGGTTAGATAAATAAAATTACCAACAAGTTGTCTATATAAAGTAGGGTTAACTTTTTCACATGTAGGTTTTGGATCAAACTTAATACCAACTTCAATAAGAGTAGAAGTAGATTTATAATCAAGCATGTTAAAATTGACAAGAAGATTATGAGTATACTTAGATTATGATACAAAAACTAATTTTTTATTCTAAAATATAACCATTCCTAAAAAATGATACAAAATAATTAAATTAGTCATTTCAAACATTTGACTTAATTTATTCTTATATTTATGAATTAAACTAGTTAGATCAATAGTAATCAAAAGATTATCAACATGTAAAATAATTAAGATTGAATAATCATTTTCAACTTTAACAAAGTGATCATTATCAAAGTAACAATTAAAGAAACCAGATTCTTTGAAAAAAAAGTAACTTTAGAATACCAAGTTCAAGGAGCTTGTTTTAGACCATACCAAAAAAATTAACTTGCATACATAATGTTCTTTATTAGGGTCAATGAAACCTTTACATTGAGTTATGTATATTTCTTCCTCTAAATCATGATTTAGAAAATTATTTTTGATATCAATTTAGTGGATAATCCATCTATTTTGGTCTGCAAGAGCAATAAGTATTCTAATAGCACTCATTTTTGCTATAAGATCAAATGTTTCAACATAGTCAATACTGAGTTTTTTAGTAAACCTACGAGTAATTAATCTATTTTTAAACTTATCAATTTCACCAAATTAAATTATATTTAATATTATAAGTTACCTACAATTGATCATATGTATTTTTGGTAGAAGGAAAAGATCCCAAGTCTAAATTTTAATTAAGGTATTATTTTTATCTTCAATAGAAACATTTTATCTATAATCTTGAGTGTATTCCTCAAAATATTAAGGTTGACATTCATACATAGTCATTAAAGCATGATAAGAATTTTTGACTTTTAGTTATTTTATTAAGATTATTAACATTAAAATGTTGGATTGGGTATTTTACCCATTTAGATATTTTAGATTGAACATGAAACTCAAGGGGTTACTTATACTCTAAGTTATTTAAATATGGATCAACTTCTTTTAGGGTATCTATTTCTTCATAAAGATAAAGAGGAGATCCATATTCACCAAAAGAAGAACATTGAGGAGGTTTTATAGAGGTCTCACAAAAAGATTTTTTAAGAATAATAATATTCATATTCTCTATGATATGATGTTTATAAATATCATATACTCTAAACATTTTATCTTACCTCCATAAGATACAAAAATATAAGAGTATAAAATTGGATCAAGCTTCTTTCTTTTAACTTTAGAAATAAAGATAAAAGTAGGACTACCAAATATCCTACGATGAACAACACTGGGTTTCTTTCTAGACTAAATTTATAAATGATTAAAAAGATACAAATATCTGGTATAGACTCTATTAATAATATACACAACAATATTCATGGCTTCAACCCATTAAAACTTAGGAACATTTATATATTATAACATTGTTTTATCCATCCCAATAATGGTATAGTTTTTTTTTTTTAACAATACCATTTTTACTGAGGGGAATAGATATTTTATAGTTCTCTTTGAATACTAAAACTAATTTAAGAAGAATCAAACTATTTACTAATTTATTCCTTACCATTATCAAAGCTTAATCTCTTAATAGAAAAACTAGAATCATTTTCCAACAATAGCTTTAAATTCTTTAAATTTAGAAAACACTTCAAATTTATTTTTAATGAAATATGACTATATCATTATGTTATAATCATCTATAAAATTAATAACATACAAATAACCATTAAGAGATACAACTTCAAGAGACCCTACAACATCACTTTGAATTAATTCTAAAGGATGTGATGAATTTTTATAATAATTCTTGTGAAAGGGGTTAATATGTTTCTTATCATGAAAACAACCCTCACAAGTTTCATGATGAGAAGGTATAGAAGGAATTCCAAAAAAAATATTCTGAGAAGACATATCATGTAAAATTATAAAACTAATATGACCTAATCTTTCATTCCATAATTGAGATACATTCTTACTATGCGATGAAAGAAAACATGCAGAAGGAGAGAAAATATATAAACCATCCTTTTCAACCCATTCAAAAATTAGAGACCCGAATTGGTTTCTAATGTACCTACTATATTTAAAAACTTTAGATGAAAACTATCATTAGTAAGTTGTGAACAAGATAACAAGTTCTTCTTAAGATTAAGTACATATAAAACATCATTAATAACAACATTTGAAAATGGTGTCTTTCCTTGCTTAGTTGATTCTAAAAATGAATTATCTTCTAAGTAAATGTTTTTAAATATATCTCTAGAATCACATAAAATATTAGATAAGCAATTCATATGGTGCGATGCACCATTATATAAAACCCATTCATTTTCATTTGAAGGAAATAAAGTAGTATATAAAACAGTAACATTTTGAATTTTGGTCCTGATTGTTATTCTGATTAAGGTTTTGGTTCTTTTACTTGTTTTTATTAGATTCATTCCCTTTTTTATTTTCTTAAAATTGATTTTTAACTCTATCGTATGATCAATAAGAATTTGACAATAGAGAGGAGGTTAGTCTTGTGTTAATCCATAAAATAATGAAATGAACACACTAACATGATAACATCTCTAGCCTAGATCATAGGGAATGCTTAATGAACAAAAAATAATTGAAAACCCAATTAAAATGCAAAATACAAACAATATATTGCCTTCCTTGAATGATCCAAATGGTTTTTTGTGTGCCTTGATCATTTTGTGCTAAAAGAGTCTTTAGTAATGGAGTGTTATTTTCTCTTTCTCTCCTTGACACCATTATGGCTTGATATGGATTTGGCTTGATTGATGGATTGGATCAATATTTTGGCATTATAACACTATTGATATACATCATGCTACAAAACTTACATTATAAATCTACAATTTCCATGCTCCCTTTTCAATAACTAATGGCTTGTATTTATAGGCTTAGGAACTAACCTCAGCTCAAGGTAAGTTAAAATTTATTTTAAACATGGAATCGGTTAAAACCTAACCTAAG
This sequence comes from Torreya grandis, assembly GCA_037957365.1. Taxonomy (NCBI): domain Eukaryota; kingdom Viridiplantae; phylum Streptophyta; class Pinopsida; order Cupressales; family Taxaceae; genus Torreya; species Torreya grandis. Next base: position 645,051 of record JARHVA010003132.1, read on the forward strand.
TGATTCAACATAACCCTAGTAGAGTTAAAATGTGTCAAATGGTCATGATTTGCAACGAATAAGCATGGGTCTCCAAAGAGAGATATTTTGAGATATTGTCCGAAGGCTTGATAACTTACAAAAGGTAATCATGAAAAGTTAAGATATTTCATATTTTTAAATTTTTCTAATTCATTAATTAATTACACATGGATAATTCAACTAGGTATTTAATTTGGTTTAGCTTTTTAATTAATTTTGGTTAGGCTTTTGGCATTTTCAATATTTGATTTATGTGTGCAAGTGCCCCACTTAATAGGTCCATATGCAAAATTGACTATTGTGATGCCACAATATAATTAGGGATGAATTCATGAGAGGTTATGATTGCATGCAATAGGATACCCCAATTAGGGATGTCTCAACATGATTCTGAGCTTTGATTAATAAAGCACAAGTAAATTTGGGATGTTTAATGATTTATAGGCTTAATGTATGAAGGTTGGTAGGAATTTTTCTGAATTTTGATTGAAGGCCAATGGTGGCTAGTTTTAGGTGTCTAAATATCTTTGTTTTTATAACAATTTTCCCTTCAATGACCAAATTTACCATACAAATTACAAGTATCATCAAACTTATGTCTATGATTCTTATTACTAGATATATTATTCCTATTATTACCTTTAGAATAATTAGGGTTAAGTTTTTTAGCTCCATAATTCTCAAAAATAATTTTAAGGTCAAGAATTATCTAAGTGTAATTATTTTTAGAATCAAAATTAGTCATAATTTTGTCTTCTTGAATTAGGAGAGCAGACAAAGTGGTAATGTCAGGGCTCTTACTCAGTTTGATAATAGAAATGAAGTTGTACAAAATTTCATGAATGTTAAGCTAAATAATAAAATAAATCAATTCATCTTGAATTGAATTACAGTTACAACCATGTAACTGAGCTTTAATATTCTTAATTTTTGTAAAAAAATTAGCATCCTTTTCATCACCTTTCATAGTTATAGTTATCAATTCAAGAATCAATTTAATAATCTTAAAGAGATGATTAACCTCATGCATGGACTCAAAGAGTTTCCAAACATCACTAGGAGACTCGTGATTACGAATGTGGATGAGTAATTCATCCCTAATACTCTTCAAGATAATTAACATGCTTTCTTATGATTTCTATTGAAATGCATTTGAAAGTTTAAGTATCACATATCATTTTGATGGGTATTTTTCAGTTTTGATGACAATGTTCCATAGCTTTCAGGCCACAAATTCCACTTTAACATAATTTTTTTATATGTTATAGTTAGGTCCACTAAGTATTTATGATTTATTTAAAATAAAATTATGCAAAGCCATAGCTTCCCTTTAAGAATGATAGTAAAAAAAATACTTTAAAATGAACCCTTTTAAATGTGAATTTAAATTTATTTGATCGTAAAAATAGATTTCAATTATAAACATAATAATTTTTCAATTTAATACTAGACAAAGCAGTAAAATTATGAAAGATTGTGAAAAATATGGTGTCACAAGTATCATAAAAATATACTATTATAAAAATAATTGTTAAAAAATAACCTTTTTAATGGGTTTTTGTATCATTTTTTAAAAATAAATTAAATCACAAGTGAAATTAAGATTAATAATTCAATTAGATTCAAAATAATACAAAATTTTTAAAATAAAATTACTTTAATCTAGGTGTCAAAATAGTTTCACTCAGAATAATCACCTAGACAATATTATTAAAAAGGTTGTAAAATATAATATGAGGTTTCAAAACATAAAATAGGCAATGTAGATGCATCCAAAAGGTAATGAAACCTAGGGATTGACCAATTATATGACTATGTTTCATAAAACATTCACTAGGTTGAATGTTGAAACAAGGTCAACATGTCAACTAGGGTTTTGAATGCATGATAAGTTAGCATGCAAACCAAAAAAAAAAAATCAAATTAAAGTAAATTTGACCAAATTAAAAAATAAAAAGTTGAATTTTGGGGTTTGAACACAAGATCACCCTAATTATAAACTTTAGTAAAAAAAGGTTTTACCAACTCTACTACTAAACCAAACAAAAACTTACATGCATAAGTATAATTTGAAGGCTATCTGATATTTATTTTAAAAAATAAAAAATTAATATATATAAAAATATACATGTAAAATTCAATTTTGGATTTTTAAATTTTTTGGTAAAATCAATTATTCAATGTGTGTCTAGGGTTGTATGCAAGCAAATTTTAGCAAATTAATTAAATAAGTATTTAATAAATACTTTTCAAACACTATATACTTACCTTAAAAATGTTCCAGGTTGAAGCATGGCATCCAAGTGCAAGTTGGAAATTCCATAGAAGCTTTCATAGGTCACTAAATAGCATGAAACTTGAGTAACATTTCAGAATTTTTTTTTTATGCTAGAGATAGCTTTAAAATTGAATTTTGACCCAAAATTAATTTATTTCAGCCTTATGATAGTTCTAAAGTATCCTAGGTAGAGTATAAGATCTCAAAAAAATATTTTAACCTTCCCCATGTTGTATGAATGCTTCCACGAGGCATAAAAACAAATTCTAACCTCTTCTAACTAGTCCTAGGCAATAAAATGACTAAAGTCATTTATTTTGAGATTTATTTAGGTATAGGTATATATAGATGCACCATTGAAATATTTGAATGGATTTTTATTTTACTTGATTTATTTTTTTTTTTCTTGAATGAGGATCCAATGTAAATAATGAAGATCCACTATATATGAGGTTGAATTAGGCATCCAAAAATCATCTAAAAAAATGCCCTATGGTGTCCCAATGTGGTACACATTTAAAATAAATTAAATTTCCTTGAAGGAATTTAATTACACATTACTTGCCAAACATACCCATCGATCAAGTTATGAAACCATGATAATATTGATGTACCAATAGAAATATTATTAGAGCATGTATTTCATGTATATTTCTCACATTTAATAATGTATTAGCTAATTATTTTATCTTGTAATAAGTTTGTCCTATGTGAGGATTTATCCCACATTGGCCAATTTAGCTAGTTTAGTATTTCACCTTTCTTATATAATCAAGTGCATTCCTTTATACTATAATTCCTGATTATGCTTCATTTATGAATAATATATTATCTATTTTGTTTTTGTATATCATATATGTAACTTCCTTTATGATGTTTTGTTACCAACACTTTATATTCTTGGGTTGGAATGCCTTTGCCATTCCTAACATGCTACCAGAGCCTTGAAGAAGTTATAACCATCCATTGGCTTGCAATTCAAATAATTTTATTCCATTTCCCTCTTGTTGCTACTTCTTCCCTTGTCATAGAGAGGAAACATAGAAGAGAGTTGTACAAGGAGATCTTGGTGCCCTTTGGAACCTCTTTTTAGATGTTTTGAAGATTTTGTTATTTTTTGAAGTATTTATTACTTTTGAGGCATTGAAAGAAGCAAAGGAGAGGAGAGGCTATAGATATTTGTTAAAGTGGAACATTCCATTTGATAAGAAGATTTGAGAGAGAAAGGCATCATCCTTTCAAGGAAATCTTCTTATTGCCAAGGAATAATTCTAATATTGGTGTTAAAGGAAAAGAATAACACTTTTAATCTAGGTGTTTGTTTTTATTTCGTTAAGTTTCAAATCTACTAAAACTTACAAAAGAGACATTTTTTTGCCTCATATTTGTGTTAGATCTATTGATTATTTTTTAACATAGGCATTGTCTTTTTTTATGTTTCAGATCTATTATTCTACAGCTTGGCATTAGAATGATATAGATAGGTGTTGGAAGAAAACATTGATTTTCTCCTTCAACTTGGAAATTTAGATCTATTTTAAAATATTAAAGCATCATTATTTTGCCATGTATTTTCATACTTGGATCTGCATACTTGGATCCAATATATTAAGGTGTTGAATCTATTTTGTGTATTGGCATCATTATTTTGTGGTGATTGGCATTATTTTTTTCCAAAGCATTGACCTTTTATGAATTTTCAATTTGAAGATAAGAGTTGAGATCTAATAAGGTGTAAACACCAATATTGTGTTAACCCCCCTTGGTCCCCTTCTAAATGTTAACACTCCTAACCCACACTTTCACACCTTATTAATTTAAAAACTACTTATTTTAAATCAATTACCTCACCTAGACACCTCACCCTAAGACCGTTTCTTAGCCTATGAGTTAGCCTAAGACTAGGTCCTCCAAATCCTAACTACCCATGACCTATTCTCACTCCATCTAAACTCCCTAACCAACTCCCGTGCCTCATAAGCCCTTGTTTTGACTGTTCTCCAATGAAAAAGGCACTTGGTGGGTGGAGAAATGGGGAAAGAGTTAAAAATATCCCTTTTACCTATTCTTTCTCCACCGACGTTGTTCAAACCATGGCCAACATCAGTAGTTTTACGCTGACACTGACGGGATCACCGATGTCGATTACATAATCCAAGCTCTAACATTGAGCTGACCTGCCTTTTCACACATTCACACGCATACTCTGAGATTTCAAGCACCAGAACATGACTATCATTCTCCTGGCTATCGAAGCTCTACACAAATCATTCCAGAGATTGGATTGAAAGATAGTATGAGGACCTTGAGCTACTAAATTGAAGAAATCCATGTTTGCTTCATTGGCTCATAACACCGATCACATCAGCCACAATGGGAATCACTATTCTGACATCTCTGGTTCTTCACCTTATAAAGCTAAGTACTCTGGTTTCCATTTTAGTGTTTTAAAATATATTGTCAATTAGTTTTCATTGATATTTTTAAATACTGTCAAGAGGCCCGATTTCTTCCATGGAGGGGCTGAAAGGCCTTCCCCTTGTTCTCACCCACTTTTCACACCAATCCTTTACCTATACCCTTCCTTAGACCTCATTCACCTTCTCGCAACCCTGCACCAACCTCTGAACTTCCAAAAACCCATCTATTTATCCCAAAAATACTCTAAAATCCATCCAAGGCTGACTACCCTGACCGACATCGGCAAACAAACCAATGTCGGCACCATTTACCCGACTGACCTCATCATACCAACCGATGTTAGTGACTGTGTTTTGGACCAACAAACTAGAAAGCCATCCAAACAGCCCATCTAGACTAGATAAAACCTTCAGCCAGCCTTCTGTAGCACTCTGAGATACATAGACTGTAGGGAATAGGTACACACCATCTACTTTTCTATTTCTTTAGTCATTTATCATTTCTTCCTTTACAATACTTTTATCTTTAAACAGTGGACTGTCATCCCTCAAGGAGCTTCACGCTTCTAGAACCGAGCGCGTAGCTTGGTAGTCCACCATATCCTCTTCTACCATCTTTCTTGTTTAAGTTTCATTCTTACTACAGATGTTTCCTCCACAGCCAAAGAGGAGCTCCCATAAAGCTTGGATATGGTGCGCACTAAATTCAGGTAAAATCAAACCCATAACCTCTTAACCTTAGTTTCTTTCTCATTTGAATACAATTAGTAAAAATCTAGAGAAATATTCTGGCACGCCCGATGGGACCCTTGGAGTTTTCCTTGGGTTCATTCTTCTTCTTTTAAAAATCAAATTTTCATGTAGATGCATTATAAAAATATTCACTTCTTGCATCCCCTCTTCTATCTTTTTGTTTCAAAAGGAAATCATTAGCAGAGGTTAAAAAGAACATCTCTTTTTCTTCTTTTTACTTCTTGCATGCATCATAGGGTAGTGAAAAACTCATACTCTTTACCTCTTCTCCATTTGTTTGCATTTGAATAACAAATTTTGATTTGAATTAAAAATTAATGCATTTCATTATTGCTTGGATGCACACTTAGCCCACTTAGTAATTAAAGCATTATGAATGAATCATAGTGCACGAATGTGACACAACCAAACCATAATCACTTTAAATCAAACACATAAACTTACTTGAGACAAGGCCCGTCTAGGATTTCATCACCTAGCGGATACCTTACCCACCCGGTGATCCTACTTGGATTTCACCACCAAGAGGAGGACCCACTATGTTCTCTTGCATAGTATAAACTATAGGGAAAGTATATTCTAGCTAAGTGGCCCAGTTCAGCTCTGGGTTCATGAAGTGAAGGGAGAAAGCCCCAGCACCAGGCCATGTATTGACCCTAACATAGATATTTTGAGCACCATAACATAACCTAAAACCAGCCATAGACTTGCTCTCTAGGAACTGTTCTACAAGCCCAACTCCCAACACATTTTCTTAAGGCATAAGCCAGCATGACTTTAAAACTCATTCCTAGGAATCTAAATTTTTAGAGGTTGCTTGTCTAATCATCTATTCTACTAGTTTTATCTAAGTGTTTGAGCTGGTAAGGTTGTACCATTTTGAAGTCCAAAACAACTAAGAATATCTTCTTCCAAAAACTATCAATCTTCTATGTTTCTAGAATTACACAAAAATTGACATCAGTTTCTCCATCGATGTTGGCAACCAAACCTTCACCGACATTGATTAAACTGACCAACGTCAGCAATATTTTATAACCGATATCGATTAAACAACCAACATCAGTCACTGTCAATAAAAAAAATCTAAATAGCAAGCTTGAAACCCAAATTTCTTACTATTTAACACAAATTTTGGTTTTCTAAAACTAAAACACATAGTTTTTGGAACCTAAACCCCTTTCACCTTGGATGGTCCTGACACGCAGTCAAGCCAAATTCCTTGTTGACCATGCGAGTTAACAACCACTCCCACCTTCACCCTTCGTGCCAAGTCATCTAATGGAGTATACTTTAGACACTGAGCATACTCCTATCCAACCTACCCCCGATCAACCTCCTATTATTCTTGAAGGGGATCAAGATTTTGAGATATTCCTTAACCACAACGTCAAGGCTCTCCAACATTATCTCACTAGAAGCCTAACACAAGATCCTTCAGGTAACCCTATTTATGGGATGCCAACTTCTTTGGTTGAAGTGATAATGATATCAATAGTATCCGATACCCAACCTATGGTCACTCAGGTCACTGCCTCGACTAGTAACCCAACCATGGCCAATGTTCAGGATTTGGCCTCCCCTTCTATCCTTTCTTGCCCTACCTCCATCAGGGTTTCTATACCCCCTCAAATGCAAACAATTCAACCAAGTTTGACACCTTTCCAAAACTTGATTGTCTCTATCCCATCCACTCTTACACCTATAAACATGAGAGTGACCACTTATCATTTAACTAGTGTCGTTGCCATTCAACCACCCTTGGCATCATCTAGTCAAGTTGTGCCCTCCAACTTTGTGGCACAAGCCCCCTTGGCCTCGACATTGGCCCCTATGACAAACTATCAGTATGTTGCACCTACACAAATGCAACCAAGTACGTCACATGCCCCTTCCAATGATTTATAGGTACCCTATAACTAAGGGGGTGCCCCTCATGCCAATCCATCTGCCAATCTAATTAATATGTTGATGGATAATATGTCCAAATTTGAGACATCTATTTCAGGTTCGAGGAGTGTTCTTTCATATGAACAAATCTGCAACGAACCTATCCACCCTTCAGTTCCTATTCGACCATACCCTAGCTAGTGGGAACTCCTAAAATTTACTCACTTTCAGAGTAAAGAGGACCCACAACAACATCTATGAGCATTTAGACATGCTTGCTACCTCATAATGCACGATGATGCATTATTGCTTCACACATTCCCTATGTCACTTTTTGGCATCGCCCTTGACTGGTATAGCTCCATTACCAGTCATTCTCTTTTCACCTTCATTCAACTCACTCAACTATTCCTTGATCATTTCTCAATCAATATTACCAAGAAGGTGTCCATCACAGACCTTTATTCCATTAGACAATTTGAGGATGAGTCAATAGCAGACTTCGTCACCCGTTGGAGAGGTTTGATCAACCAACTCTCCTTCTCACTACCTCAACCTAAACTCATTGATCTCTTTTCAAGAGCATGTGCCAAGCACATCTCATCCACTCTGCGGGTTCAAACTTTTTGTACATTCGATGAAGCTTTCACTATGGCTCGAAAGCTTGAACTCTGCACAATCAAAGAAGACAAGGTCAAATTGCGTAACAAAAATACCAACATAAAACCCAATGACCCTTCTTCTTCCAAACCTTCTTATTCCCACTCTAAGTCCAAGGGATCGGCAAATGTTGTGGTCCTTAGGTCACCATCTTCTACCACAACTAACCAATTTGAGCTCTCCACTTCACAAAACATTACTAGACAATTCCAACAGTGGTATGAACAACGATGATACACTCCAATAAGAGAATCATATGCTTCCATATTAGATCAATTAGTGAAGCAGGGAGTCCTCCACTCCCTCAAATCTAACCACCTATCTAATTTGACCCCTCATGAGGAATCCCTATATGGTATAGAGAAAATGACTTTTATAACTATCATCATGTCAAGGGTCATGACATGGATAATTGCAAAACCCTAAAAAACATTGTTCAAGACATGTTAGACAAAGGGGACCTTGTTTTAGATAACCCTAATGCACTGGCCAACCAAAACATGGATGTCTTTAGGCAACCATTTCCTAACCATCCCCCAAGTTAGAATAATGTTCAGACCATGGTTGATGACCCTCAAGAATGCAACATACACATAGTCGACATTGTCTTTCCTTTCATTCCTATCCAACCTCCCCCACAATTTGAAGAGGTTGGTCAACCCATTTCTCCACCACGGGTAGAAGAGCCTATTTTACCCATACCACTCCCACACAATGAAGAGCTCCCTTTGCCTCACCCTCTTCCTTGTGTGGATGAACCCGTTTCACCTGTATCACCCCCACGACATCAAGCACCTCCTTTACCCACTCTTCTACCTCATGAGGAACCTATATTACCTATTCCTCTTTCCCCCACCTTCCCTCTTCTACCATTGGAAGAATTTACCATTCATACCTCACGCCCTCATGTAGAAGAGGCCATCATCCCTCTGCTTCACCCTTTAGAGGAGCCTTCCTCTCCTATTTTTCCTCCACTGATGGAGGATAGTCCTCCATCCACCCCCCTTTCACACGTAGGCAAGTCTACTTTGACCTCTCCCATATTTGAGGATGCTTTGATGGTACCAACGCCGGTGGCCCCACCCTTATCCTTCTTATTATCAATAGAGGATCATACTTTCCACGCTCCTAGACAACACGTGGAAGGCATGATCATCCCTATGCTCTATTCGCTTGAAGAGCCAAATTCTCCAATCCCTTCTCTACCAAGAGAAGAACTCACCACCTCACCCACTTCGGCTGAGGAAGATTCAGGGATGGTTCTCTCTCACCTTTGGCCCATGATTATTGCGTCTAACACATTTCGGCTCTCACAATCGCCCAACTCCTCTGAAGGACCGACTGTAAGGCCTCATGTGACATCATCTAAACCCTCCTATCGATTGGTAGAAAATTTAGGATTCCTCCATTCTAGGAATCTAGAGCATGAGGCATTATGGGAGTGACTTAGGGCTCCTAATCCTACACATCCCACTTCGCCTTATACTGCCAACCCTTCCATAATGATTTACCCCAAAGTCTCTGATGAGGATCAGGTTTTCACTTCTAAATCATTAGAAGCTCAGCCTTCCATGCTTGAATCTAAACCCTCATAGGCATCCACCATGCTGAAACAAATTAGATCTCTTGGTGTTCACCCTGTATCAAACCTAACTCACCCACAAGTGAAGTTAGATTTAAACCTCGCCCCACATAGTAGTGGTCCTCGCACCATACTAAAGAAGGGTGCTAAACCACGTCGGTCTACTCCTCCCCCACCTTCACCATTGCCCTTTATCTTGGGTCCATATCCTTCCACTTTAATAGGAGTGCTCCCTATTCCAACACCTCACAAAGATAAACTACCTCCATTACTCCCTCTACCAGTCAAAAACATATTTCCTCCAAGAAATTTGACACCTCTCTTCAAGAAAGTCAAGAAAGTGCCATCTACACGTGTGGCCACATCACCAACCAAAAAGGTGGTACAAAAAACTCCCCCTACAACTCCTAAATAGAAGTTGTCAACCCCTACTGCAACAATGAGTGTATACCCATTAGTGGGTTCCTATGCTTCACTATTACGCTAATTATTTTAGTCTTCTAGCATCATTCTCCTACCCATTAAGCCATACCGACCTCTCAGATCAAAACCATCTTGGTTCGACGACACTCAAATTTGCTTGTATCATCGCACACATGGGCATGATACTGAGAGTTGTTATGCTCTTAAGGTTATCATTCACCAACACCTAAAAAAGGACACCCTTCCCATTGAGGATTCTTTTGACAAACTACCGACACCATCTCATGCCTCCCAAACCTCCTCACTTGAATCAGGATTCCAACGCGAGATTATGATCCCTCTACCACCTTCTCCCCCTTTATTCAAAATCAACACTATTAATGTGGCCACCAAGTCCCAAACCCTAAAGGATAAAGGAAAAGAGCAGGTTTCTATCCCTTAGACATATCCATTTGCCAAGCCCTCTCCACCACCAAAGCCCAAGATTTTTATCTTGGGCACATCTCAACCAACATCTTCGAGGGAAATTTGTGACTCCATGGTGAAACAACTTCACCAAACCCCTGTGAAGATGTCTTTATATGACCTAATACAAATCTCTCCACAACATCACCAAGCCTTGATCAAAGCTTTACAAGCAGTGGAGGTCTAACCTAAAGACCCCCAACCACTAGCTACTTTAGTGAAATTGTTACCCACCATTGCCTCCATCACCTTCAGTGATTCTGAGATTCCTGCCTCCAATCTAGAAGATCAAGATGCCTCCCTCTTTATCACGGCTTACATTGATCAAACTCATGTTAAGCAGGTTATGATTTAAAGAGGTGCTAGCATCAACATCATTTCTACCCACGCATATGATCAACTAGCCCTTCCAAAGAACTACATGTCAAAAAATGATGCAATTCTTCATTCTTTCAATGATGCCACCGCTACTACCATTGGCACTATGGTCTTACATGTTTGTGTTGGCCCATGTACAATTCTAAAACTCTTTTATATCATCGAGGGGGAGTTCTAATATAACATGTTGTTGGGATGACCTTGGATACATGACATGACCTGTGTCCCTTCCACATTGCATTGTTGTGTCAAGTTTGAACACGAGGGGTAGGTTCGTGTCATTCCTGCTGACCCTTCCCCCTTTAAAACATGCAACACAACCTACCAACCTAATGATGTTCTCATCCCTTTGAAAACATCCACCCAAACACCAACTCTGCCCATGGAAGCCTCGACAAGCTCGCAGACACTAGTCACACCTACGCCTACTCCTTAAGTGACCACGAAAGATCTTATGGAAGATACCTTCCAGCACCTTTCACTTAGGGAGTATCATTTGCTTACACTTGACATGTTCCAAACTCCACAAGAATATGGAAAACTTCAGCATCACCCCAACTATGACCATCACATTGGAATGGTCATCCCATATGGTCCTCCTAATCTCTAAACTAATCTCACCTATGGAGGGCTAGATTAGGCTCCTACTGTTGGAAATCCTCTCTCATCACCCTGACTATTCACTTGTGATTTCTCCTTCCTCAGCAACCCTAGCTTTCCTCACACTTATCTTCATAGGTGTGCATGGAAGGTTTTTGGCTTTGGGCATTATGAACAAGGTCCCCACAAGCCCATTGAGCCTCCAAATGATGAGGCAATCAAAAATGCCAAGAAATGACATGGCATGGGTTTCAAAGAACCTACAAAAGCCTCTAAGATCCCTCGCCATGACACTGTCATAGAACATTCTCCTCCAACCTCACCTATTCCCCCACCCTCACCTACGGAATCGATAGTCTCCATCCCTCCTAGTCTTTTTTTTCATAAATGCCATTCACTTGGATCCCCTGACCTATCAACTAGGTGAGGCATCAAGGTCTCTTCCTCTCATTTATCCAGACATGATAGACGATGAATCTTCTAGCATCAACATTGTCCAATGCCTGGATGATGATGCCATACTCACCTATATGGGTGTGGATGACTCCTTCATACAATGATCACATCCTTTGGAAACACAAGTTATGTTAAACGAATCAACTATTGACATTAATCTCCCATCTTTTGATGTTCCTCACATTTTAAAGATTGATCAATCTTTAGATGCCCAGGAATAAATTGACTATACCACATTCCTTATAGATCATAGCAAAGCTTTTGCTTGGTCCTATAGCGATATGCCCAATATTGACCCCGACATTGTCATCCATAACATTGTCACGAACCGCAAAGCTAAACCTATCAGGTAAAATCTTCGTAGGATGCATCCTCGTGTCGCACTCCTTGTCAAAGAGGAGCTTTAATGTCTTCTCTCCGTCTCATTTATCCAACCCATTAATTATCTGTAATGGGTGTCAAACATTGTCCCTCTCACAAAAGCAATAGGGGGAATTCAAATTTGTACTGACTATCATGACCTCAACCTAGCTTTCCCAAAGGATGACTTTCCTTTGCCAAACATCAGCCAACTTGTTGATCTTACGGCTGGTCATGAGATGCTATCCCTCATGGACAGGTTTTCAGGATATAACCAAATCTTGATTTCCCTAGAATATCAACATAAAACCACCTTCATCACCTCATGGGGGATATTTTACTATAGGGTCATGCCTTTTGGCCTCAAAAATGTAGGTGCTACATACCAACATGCCTGACTTATATCTTCATGATCTCCTCCACAAAATCATGGAGGACTATGTAGATGACCTACTGGGGAAATCCAAACTTCGCCATGACCACCTAACCATTCTCAATATAATATTCACTCACCTACTACAATATAATGTTCGACTCAACCCCAAGAAATGCATCTTTGGGGTTCTTTCAGGAAAGCTTTTGGGTTTCATCATTTCTCTCTATGGCATTGAGGTAGATCCAGCTAAGATTTGAGCCATACTCGAGATGCCCCCACTAACTAACCTAAAACAACTTTGCATCCTACAAGGGAAGCTTCAATCTATTCTTCACTTCATCTCGCAGCTATCTAACCGATGCTAACCCTTCCATCACCTCCTCAAGAAGGACATCTCCTTCAATTGGAATAAGGATTGCCAAGAGGCTTTTGAAGCTCTTAAATGCTATCTTGTCTCTCCACCAGTCCGTATCCCACCTAAAGACAACCAACCCTTCTATCTTTACATTTTGGCAACAAATCATTCTTTAGGTGCCATGATCGTGCATCGAGATGAACAACATCATGAACAGGTGGTTTATTATATAAGTTGAACACTCATTAACTATGAAACATGGTATACTCATACCAAAAAACTTTGCTTGGCATTAGTCTTTGCCACCTCCAAACTCGACCACTATCTCCTCAACCACAAGACTTACATCATCACCCACACTAACCCTCTCAAATACATGCATTCCAAGCCATACCAAAACCAATGTATGGCTTGTTGGCTCATGTTTCTTGCTAAGTTCAATTTGGAATTCATTCAACAAAAGTCTATAAAGGGGCAAACAATCACTGACCAACTAGCAGATGCCCCTTTACTTGATAACCAACCCTCTAACTGCAAATTTCTTGATGAGTCCATCGCCATGCTATCCACTGATGACATCTCCTATCAAATGATAGTGCTCTTTGATGGATCTGAATGTCAACTCAGTGGGGGTGTGGGGGTCATTCTCATCCCTCACGAGGGTGAGCCCATGCCTCTATCCTTCAAACTCGACTTCAAATGCACCAATAACATGGTTGAGTATGAAGCCTTAATTTTGGGGCTTCAAACTACCATTTTCTTGGGCATTAAGACAATCAATATCTTTGGTGACTCATAATTAGTTGTTAATTCGATTAATGGTTCATATCTTTGTAAAAACAAAGTTTTGAAATCATATAAACACCATGTTGACACATTGTTAGGGTCTTTCGACCGTTATCTCTTACAAAATATTCCTCACTCTATAAATAAGTTTGCTGACACAATGGCCTCTCTCACCTCACACATCCCATCTTCATCTGCTTCCTCAAGAATCTATGTCACAGTACACCGTTTGGCATTTCCCTCATATATCTCAACTGACATCAACTTTGTTGGAAATATCAACTCTAGTCCACATGATGTTTGGTATAAATAACTTGTTGATTACTTGACTTATTCTATCATTCCTCTTGACCTCTCTAGTAATGGATGGTAGGATTTTATCAAGAGTACTGCTCGATACACCATGCTAAGGGGTCTTCTCTACAAATGAGGTTTCGATGGTCTCCTTCTCTGATGCCTAACCACCACTGAGACATCTCATGCCATCAAACAAGTCCATGATGGGATTTGTGGAGGACATTTTAGTGGTAACTCAGTTGCAAAGCACATCCTTTGCCTGGGATATTATTAGCCCAATCTTAACCAAGACTGCAGTGACTATGTTCAATGTTGTATCAAATGCCAACAACATGATACTAACCTACTTCACGTCCCTAGCCACGCTTTACAAGTTACTAAGGATTTTTGGCCCTTTTCACAATGGGGCTTAGATCTAATTGGTGAGATTAACCCTCATTTGTCTCTCCAACATTAGTCTATTATCACAGCGACTAAATATTTCACTAAATGAGTGAAATCTATTCCCCTCATCTCCACTAGAGCTGACAAAATCATTGACTTTATTAACCACCACATCATCTGTCATTTCAGTTTACCTCACAAGATAATCACCGATAACGGCAAATCTTTCAAAAACAAAACCATCCAAAAGCTTTGCGATGCTTTTGGCATCAAACTCAGCTTCTCCTCACCTTACTATCCACAAGCAAATGGATAGGTATAAGCTTTTAACAAAATCCTAACTAAAATCCTAATGAAGGTGGTCAACGACACTGGAAGGGATTGGCACACTCACATTCCCTTCACTTTATGTGCCTACTGCACTAGCATTCAAACCCCTATGAGTGTTATACCTTTCTCCTTAGTGTATGGAACAGAGGTTGTCTTGCCTCTTGAAGTATAAATACCTTCTCTTCGCATCTCCTTGCATGACATACTCTCTAATGATGATTTTCATCAAGATCAATTAACACAACTCAAGTTACTCAATGAATGTCATCTTGCCGCTCTTAATCATCTTCATATCTACCAAGATCGCATCAAGCGTGCCTACAACAAAAATCTAAAAGAGTGAGATTTCAAAATCGGAGATCTCATCCTTAAAGAAAACCAACATGTGACTAATATGGAAAGAAGCAAATGAGGCAAGTTTGCTCCTAGTTGGCTTGGACCTTATATAATAATGCATAAGTATGGATCAGGCACTTATCGCCTGTCTTCTCTCGAAGGCTGGCTAGAACCTAAGCCCCTTAATGCCTTGTATCTGCAACCATTCTACTATTAACCAAGTAATCATTCACTTAATGTTTAACTTGAGATCGTCCCTTGAGCAACTCCCATCATCCTCATTCTTATTCCTTTCAACCCTTTTTCCCTACAAAAATTAGTTAACCCTTTTTTAAACATTAATGCTTTGTTCTAATAAAAGGGAAACCCCTAAACCTCTATAGTCTAGTCCATGACTAAACATTCAGTTAACCAAAAAAACATAAAACTGGGATGTCTAACAAAATATTAAAAGGTCATAAACTATAAATGTAGATTGCTCCCTCGAAGGACAGCTGCATTATTGTTGTAATTAATAGACTACTCCCTTAAAGGATAGCTATTCAAAGAAATCCAAAAATACAAAGTGAAATATAGTCCACTCCCTCGAAGGATGGCTATGACCAAATTTTGCTACAAAAATAGCACCCTCTCAAAGCTTCCTGCATCGATCAGCTTCACATGACCACAAAACAAAAACAACATCCCCAAGTAGACTTCCCGCATTGATCAGTCTACCAAAAAAAAATGACTGACAAACTATTAAGTCATGGACTTGCCTATAGTCATTCTCAGGGTCACCTATAAAAGAGGCAAAGTTATCCCTACTAGAAGGGTTACGCTATCCTCACATATCACATAATCACACCTATTACCCAAAAATACCCAAGGGATTTTGAGCTCATTTAATGTCAAGTGATTAAGGTACTTCTCTAACAAAAACCAATGGTCAATGACGTAATGCATGAACGGGGATTTTATTTTCAAAAACCCTATCTATGCTATCATTATGGTCCTTGTCAATGAAAGAGCAATGCGCCTTTCACTTCTTACACACTTTCATCACATGTTAGTTTATCTTTTAGGGTACCGTGTCTTAAAATTATATGCTCGCATATTGTCATCGCATAATTTTCACTATAAAGTTATGAACCTAACATTCAACTCAATTTTATCATAAATAAGATCACATGTTTCTGATAAAATACAACCAAAACATTTTCTAACCACTAACATAACATCATGATTTATTTAATGCAAATATCAATTTGTGTTATATAAGTTATCATAGCCCATTCACATTAGTTTCTATGGAAAACAATGCACATGGAAACTATCAACCAAACACAATTTATGTCAAGCATATACCATCACCAATATGGAAACCTATTGAAGCATAAATAAACTCATTTCATTTTTAGCATACACCATCACCAATATGGAAAATTGCTAAGGATGAAAAACCACATTACCTATGTTATAGTATACACCATCACACAATATGGAAAAGGCTATAACATCATCATACACTCATCATTTCAAGCATGTACCCTTAAACATATGGGAAATGCTAAAAACACTAACATAACCAAACCAACTAATAACCTCTTTGACTCTTCTTCCCTTTTGGGAGAACTACATTGGCCTGAGGCCCTTAAAATAGGGGCTATGTAGGTAGCACTCAAATGACATGGGGTCTTCTGAGGTTAGCTCGGCCATTCATTCTTTCATCTACCTAATGGACCAATTATCTAACCTAAAAACATAGGTCTTCTCTAAAACCTGCCCAAAATCATGACCAAACAACTAGCCCTGACACTATAGAAGTCACCTTAGACTTCTCATGGGGCACATTGGAGATCACATACATCTCCCTAACCACAACAAACAACACTCGATATCCCTTATATCTCAGCTCAACTCGACAAACGACCTTGGAAATTGTGACTATCTCCTTAGACCATGACCACTTTTGAGACAACTTTGCCTTGGTTGTTTTGATTACATATGCTACCTCATGAATAGTTATCAAATTGTATGTGCCCCTCACACCTATTATCGGATCGCGACCAACTTGATCCCCAATATCTGTGACTTTTTTGTGTTTTCTAGGAGCACTTCCTAGCCTGGATACTTGGAACATGATGCCCATTAGAGCTACAGCTTTGATCGATCTAACCCAATCAGCTACCACTAATAAGCTAGGGACCAGTTAATTTGATTTTAGTCCTCCTTAACCATTAGAGCTACAAATTTGATTGATCTAACCCAATCAGCTACCACTAATAAGCTGGGGATTGGTTACTTCGATTTTAGTCTTCTTCGACCTTGCCTACGACAATTTAACCTGCCTATCAAGTGAAGTGGTATACACCCAATCTCAACTATTACAGCGTTCACACTCCAACCTCACCCTACCCATCCATTGCCTATCAAATTGGCACCTAATTTTAGATTACCTTCTCTTGATTCCCGCTTTGAGGGGGAATACCTCATCCCATACCTGGGGCAACCTACATCTATTTTTGTCTTGTAGTTCATCAAAACAAACCATAAGACAAAAAGGGGCAAATGTAGACACCACTATTGTGTCAACCCCCCTTGGTCCCCTTCTAAATTTTAACACTCCTAACCCACACTTGCACACCTTATTAATTTAAAAACTACTTATTTTACATTAATTACCTCACCTTAGACACCTCACCTAGACACCTCACCCTAAGACCATTTCTTAGCCTATGAGTCAGCCTGAGACTAGGTCCTCTAAATCCTAACTACCCATGACCTATTCTCACTCCATCTTAACTCCCTAACCAACTCCTATGCCTCATAAGCCCTTGTTTTGACCATTCTCCAATGAAAAAGGCACTTGGCTGGTGGAGAAATAGGCAAAAAGCTAAACCTATTCTTTCTATGCCAACATCGGTCAAACCATGGCCGATGTCGATAGTTCTACACTGACGCTGACAGGATCGCTGACGTTAGTTATATAAGCCTAGCTCTAACATTGAGCTGACCTGCCTTTTCACACATTTGCATGCATACTTTGATATTTCAAGCACCAAAACTTGACTATCATTCTCCTGGCTACCGAAGCTCTGCACAAATCATTCCAGAGATTGGATTGAAAGATTGTACAAGGACCTCAAGCTACTAAATTGAAGCAATCCATGTTCTCACTATTCTGACATCTCTGGTTCTTCACCTTATAAAGCTAAGTACTCTGGTTTCCATTTCAGTGTTTTAGAATATATTGTCAATTAGTTTTCATTGATATTTTTAAATACTGTTGAGAGGCCCAATTTCTTTCATGGAGGGGCTGAAAGGCCTTCCCCTTGTTCTCACCCCCTTTTCACACCAATCCTTTACCTATACCCTTCCTCAGACCTCATTCACCTTCCCACAACCCTGTACCAACCTCTAAACTTCCAAAAACCCCTCTGTTTATCCCAAAAATACTCTAAAAGCCATCCAAAGCTGACTACCCCCGATCGACATCGGCAACCAAACCAATGTCAGCACCATTTACCTGATTGACCTTGATATACCAATCGACGTCAATGACTGTGTTCTAGACCAATAAACTAGAAAGCCATCCAAATAGCCCTTCTAGACTAGACAGAACCTTCAGCCAGCCTTCTATAGCACTCTGAGATACATAGACTATAGGGAATAGGTACACACCATCTACTTTTCTATTTCTTTAGTCATTTATCATTTATTCCTTTACAATACTTTTATCTTTAAATAGTGGACTATCATCCCTCAAAGAGCTTCAGGCTTCCAGGACCGAGTGTGTAGCTTGGCAGTCCACCATATCCTCTTCTAACATCTTTCTTGTTTAAGTTTCATTCTTACTGCAGGTGTTTCCTCCACAGCCAAAGAGGAGCTCCCACAAAGCTTGGATACGGTGTGCACTAAATCCAAGTAACATCAAACCCATAACCTCTTAACCTTAGTTTCTTTCTCATTTGAATACAATTAGTGAAAATCTAGAGAAACATAAGGCATTGGGTTCTTAGCAAAAGCCATCTTCAAATCTACTTACATTTATCTGCATTAGATCTCCCTATCTATTAAAAAACCACTAGAGTTTGGCATTAAAATTATTTTCTACTGCATTGTAAAGTTTTAGATTTGTCTACAATTTCCATTTAATAGAGGAAGGTGTTGAAATCTGCTCAAGGGCATCATATTCCATGCAAAAGCACTTTGGTTGGTGTTGTGTTTTATTGTTAAAAGATCAAAAGAGTCAAAGATATATTGAATAAATTCCCTTGGAGGGATATGAGGTAAAAATACTAGTATTTTCACCGTTTTCCTCTCAAACAATGTTTTCATTTATTTTTTGCCTTTACAAAGCTGATTTTTTCCCTCAAATGGAAGCATTGTTCTCTTGTGCAAGCATAACATTAACCAAGAGAATATTTTTTCACATCAATTGGAATTTATGAGACTATGTTAAATTATAATTCTAATGAGTGGTTGGATGACTATGTTATTTTTCATTTTTGGTCACTAAAATCTATATGTAGTCTTTTTTAATTATTTTAACCCATTTTATAGGAAATCATAATGCTTGTAAATTTCAAACTGTAACTTAGATTTGAGTTCTATTTTTTTTAAAGTGCATCTATTTCAATTCTCTATCCATTGGTGTAATTAAATTTTAAAAATGTAATATTTTTATAAATGCCAAATTAGGGTGGGGGTCCTATAATACAATATTTTAGGGGGATATCTCAATGTTGATTTTGTGCACCCTTTGCATTCTTTTTTCTCTTGGTGATTAGTTAGCATGATTTATATTTCTAGTGTTGACAATTTTAATCCTTTTACTACACATTACTATCACACATGGAGATCTCAAATGGAAAAAATCATAAATCACAAAAGATTATGGTCCTTAATAATTGAACCACAACCACAATTTCCACATGAATTCAAAAAATTTCAGCATCAATGTAAGTTTGAAGAGTGTATGGCTTGACTGGAGGATATGTGAAGGAAAATATTTTGTTTCATTATTATGGGTATTATTATCCATTCAAAATTTTGACTAAGTTAAAGCATTTGTTTGTAAAAGTAAATCACTTGAGAGTAATGCATCTTGAAGTGGAGCTTACTTCACTAGATTTAGATGATTTTAATTCTATTGTAGACTATCTTACTAAGTTCAAGAATTTTTTGACACAGTGGAAGGGGAGTAGACAAGATAAAAAAGATGAAAAATGTGTGTACTTGATCTTATCTAAGCTGAATTGCCCATTCCTAATATTTGCTTCTACCTTTTTCTCTAGTACAGATGCATTAGGTTCCACATTCAAAATGATAAATTTAGAGTTTTTTTGTGAGAGACTAACTATGGATTAATCTAAGTTATCTCACCTTGAGTATTCTACCTATCAAAAATCATTAGTGGCTTCACATCCTAAGACTATGGTAAAATATAAGGGTAAGAAGAAGAACACTCCTCCTCCACCTCAAAATGCACCTAGGCCCAACACTTCTACATCTAAACCCAAACCATCTTCCAAATCTAATAATAAGTCTACCCCATATTGATCCTATTGTGGAGGGATTGATTATGAATATTCTAGGTGTTCTAAGAGAATGTAAGCCTTAGAGGATGCCTTTAGGAAATACAAGATCTCTATCTCCACTCCTTCTCCATCTCATGATCATGGAAAATCACTTAATGTTATCGGGAGATCATAGTAGTTATAGATTCTAGTGCTTCACACCATATGACTTCTTCCAAGGAGTCTTCTATATCTCTTAGTCTAAGTTTTACTTCCAACATTGAGGTTGGATATTCATCTAATTTTTTTAAGGGGAAGGGTGACGTACAACTAGATGGTGGCCACATCAATGATGCATTATATATTCTAAACATCACCACCAATCTAATTTTAGTTTATCATATTTTCCATTCTAGTCAAGTCAAGATAGTGACATTCACACCACAAGGTGTAGAATTTTGAGCTTTATTAGAACCACACACACTTATTTCATAGGGTATTATTGATCATAGTTCTTGACTTTACTATTTTGAGGTTTTTGATCATACTCCTTCTTTAGGGATGTGTTTAGTTTCTCATAAAGATTCTGAGAGCTGAATTTGGCATGAGAGATTTGGACACCAAAACTACATATATTTGAAAGAGATAAGAACTCACAGTATGGTAAAGGGTCTTCCTACAGTTTCATGTCTTGATGGAGTTTTCCCTAGTTGTACATTGGGGAAACAACACCAGGATCTATTTCATAATGGTATGTCCATGATAATTTCTTCACCACTTGAACTTGTGCATAATGATTTGATGGTCTTTATTACTCCTTTTTTAATGGAGCTAAGTATGCACTTACCATTACTAATAATTTATTTAAGAGTACTTGGGTTTATTCACTGAAGTACAAGAGTGATATTTTTGCTCACTTCAAAGTATTTAAGGTAGTGGTAGATAAATAGTCTTTGAGTTTCATCAAGAATATTCATATAGATAATGGGGGATACTTCAGTTGAGAGTTATATAATATTATGGTAGTCTATGGTATTATTCACCAACATTCTATTTCTCATACTCCACATCAAAATGGCCTAGTAGAATGGAAGAACTAAACTCTAAAGTAGATGGATAATTGGATGATGCATTCATGGGATTTAACTCTTATCTATTGGGAAAAGGTAGTTAATTATGACAAATAAATTTAGAACCATACACCACATTGATCACTTGAGCATATGACTCTAGAGGAGGCTTGGTTTGGATCTAAGCCTGATGTCTCATTTTTTTGAGTTTTTTGGATCCTTGCTTGGGCATTTATACCAAATAATAAAAGGATAGCATTGGAAAAGAAGAACAAACCTTTGATTTTTGTAGGGTATTGAAAGGACATGAGAGCTTATCATATTTTATATCTTGATACTAATGATGCTTTTTTTGAAAACATGTATAGTTTGATGAGTATTTCATATCTCTTGACTCTTCATCTTCTTCCATGCATTTTTCTTCTTCTTTACGTGATTCACCTCATCTCAAGGATTAATTCTTTGAGGATTTATTTTAGGATATTATTAAGGAGGTTATGGAGGATGAAGATCCTATTCACATTGATGTTTCCACTATGCATAGGTGGGCATGTACTATAATTTTTGAGGCAAAACCATTCATATAGGATCTTCTACCTAATTGACATCGTCATTCACATTTTATAGATACTAGACTTTTGTGTCGGACATTCTTGAGAGATCCAAAGTCCTTTTCAGAGGCTCATGGGATACAAGAGTGGGATGATGTGATGATAGATGAATGTTATTCATTGATGAAAAACCACACTTGGAATTTAGTTACTCTTCCTAAGGGAATAAATTTGGTTAGGTGTAAATGGATTTACTACACCAAGTATGCAGATGATGGGTCCATTAACAAGTATAAGGCACGTCTTGTTGTAAATAGTTTATTTCAAGTTGAAGGTATTAACTAATTTTTAAGATTTTTACACCCATTACCAAGATGGATTTTTTTTACCTTGTACTTTATCTTACTGTTGACGTAGTGGATTGCACTTGGGGGTAGGACGCCTAGCTCTCACCCTTCCACACACAACAATGGAAACTCCCCTCTCACCTATGGGACAGGCGAAGCTGGAGGGGAGAGTCTCTAGATAAGGGCTAGCTCCCTCTGATGTATCATTTAGGCCCTAGTTTCTCCTACTGCTAACGAATAAAATGTAAAAAGGGGGGGATGAAAAGGGAGAGAGAGATGCTGAAAATAGAACCTAAGCCTAAAAATGTAAAAAGGGTGATACACCAGAAAATGGTTGATCTACTCTACCCGAACATACACTTTCCACCAAAAAGAAGTGCCTATACACTTCATCTGACATGAGAGAACCTTTTGCATTAGTGGATTAGGGGTCTGTGGAGATACAAGAAGGAAATAACTATCAGAGGCATTTTGAGACACACTGCAGTAGCCTATCCACTTCACCTACACTCCTCTAGGGACACTTCTGATAGACCTGTAAAAGGAAACTCAAAAAATGCACCAAACATGTTGAGATCATTCTACAAAAACATTAAGAAAATGACTTAACACATAATCAAATGCATAGACACATACTAAAGATGTAAAACTCAGAATGGAGGTAAAAATGCTAAGTTCTAATTCAAGGTGAAATTCTGGCAGAGCTCTGCCTTACAAGCCTGAGAGATTTTTGGGCAGAGTTTTACCTTAAGGCTGAGAGCGGATCCTTTCTCCAAAGAGAAGTTTAAAATATATAGGAAGAGGAAGGGAACTTAGCACTTCCTATGAAATATTTTGGTACTCTTTTCTACAAGTGGCCCATGTGCATTCTAAATCTTGGGAAGAGGAAACCACTATTACTGATGTCATTCTTCAGAAAAGGCCTAATGGAACCATGCTTGTACAATCACCAAAATTGACTTTGATTTGCAAGCATTAATGTAAGAACATGGTCATGCCTCTTTTCTACAAATAGACTGTTGTTTGTCCCCTTATCAATGCCAACTACAAAAAAATAGGTCACACCACTCATCTGCAATAACTCACCTTCCCTTCGCCACTTGAATTGCTTTGTCTTTTCTGCTCCTTGTCTTCTTCTTGCTCTTTCAGCCCTCGAGGGTGATATTTTGGTGAGTCACTGCATTCCTTTGGTTGTTTCCATGGTTGGCACTCTTTTGATTCAAAAGCAAATGACTATTCCACTATGTTAAATTTGACGTTCATGCGGCTGTCACCCAACGGCTAGTTCGCTTGCTTAAATTTAATGGCTTTTGAGACATCACCGTCCTTGGCAAAAGTCATCAAGTCTTTTTTGTGGCTTTTCTGCTTCACAGGCTTTTGTTTTAGGTTTTTTTCCCATGGACAAAAGTCTGCAGGAATTAGCTACTTTGACTTTTTGTGGGCTCTTTGACTTTTTATGCACCTTCAAGCCCTTTTTGAATCCCTTCGGCTCTTTTAAAGCTCTCTCTACCCTCTGCAATGGCTTCTGGACCTTCAGCTGTGCCCTTCATCTATCCTTGGAATGTTTCTTGTCCTCCGTAAGGGCATTTGGATTTTGAACTGCCCTCTGCAAGGGCTTTTGGACCTTTGGCTTTAAGGCGCTTTGTTGAACCGACCCATTGAACCAATTCGTTGAACAAAAATTGGTTTAATGGTTCAATTGGTTCAAGACTGTGCGTTGAGCCCGTTGAACCAACTCATTGAATCAACTCATTGAACCAATTCAATGGTTCAACACTACACGCCGATGCCAAGTAAACCAAGCCTTTGAACTTACTGATGAACCAAATGATTGAACCAATTCATTAAATTGGTTCAATGGTTCAATGAAGCACGCCGAGCCCATTGAACTTTGGCATTGAACCATCTAATTGAATTGGAAGACACATTGAACTAATGCCACTGATCTTAAACATTGAACTAAGCCATTAAACCAAAGCAATTAAACCAAAGCATTGAACCAATGTGTTAAACCAACTAAATTGAATCGAGTGATGAACCTTGCATTTGAACTAAGCTCAATTGAACCATATGATTGAACCAATGGTTGAACCAGCGCATTTAACTTTGAAAGCTGAACTAAGGCCTTGAACTTTGCCGATAAACTTGTCATTGAATTGGTTCAATGAACTAAGGCCGATTGAACCAAGGCATTGAACTAGGCGATGAACTAAGCAATTGAATTAGGTGTTGAACCAAAGCATTGAACTGGTTCAATGGTTCAACCATGCCAACGTTTCTTGATTTTCTTTAGACAAGAGCCCAAAGAAGCCTTGTAAAACCAAAAACTCTCTAAACTGATCCTTCATGTGCCAAGGACTAACCTATAGAGTCTGTAGAAATCCAAAACCTGCAGAGTCCGTAAAAATCCAAAACCTACAGAGTCTATAGATTTAGACCTGCAGAGTCTGTAGATATTCTGCAGTCTATAGAAATGAATAGATTCATGCAAAATTGAAAAATGAAATGGCCTAGATTAGTAGGGATATAAGGGGACCAATTTTTGGCCTATTGAGCAAAAAATGGTCAACAAATTGGTGACTCCTAGGGGAAGCATGCTTGCTATGATTTAAGACCAGTTGCCTTGTAGTCCATTGGGCATAGAGTCAAATGCAGCTTGAACAAAAATCATCAACAACCCCACAAGATCCAAGAATCAAACATGAATCTTTCTTACCCCACACACAAAGAGAAACACACACAAGGCTAAAAACACTACTTGTGCAAACTGCACTTAGGGAAAGCAAGAAAGAAACTGAAAGCAAACCACTATATACAGCTAACCAAGAATGTTCACCCCCCTCCTGGATCAAAGGGAAATTTTCTTAAGTCCCCTTCCTGGTAAGAAGACTTATGGTGGTAGACAAGTGGCTGAAAGAAAAGGAGATTTGGTGACCTGCTCCTCTTGCCTGTCACCTGAGTTGGCTGGTATCTAAGTGGATCAAATTCAAACATGCCTCCAACATACATGTATTCTTCTTGTCCCTAGAGGCTTGTTAAATGTTGGTCCTTCATGCTGGTATATTTCACCAATAAATTAATGGCTACTGGCTTATCACCATTAGCCCTTTGACATGTATAGCTCCCTTGTAGTGCATCATGGTCTGACCCATTTCCTTCTACTTCATTGCAGACTCTATCAGACTCATCCTCTACTTCCTTTTGGCCTTCTTGAAGAAGGTTGACTGTGGTGATGTCTAAAATGGACTCACAAAATGATTGCTCATCCCAAAAAACATCGCCTCTTTATTTGAAGCTTTTTTCTTCAAGGCCTTCCTCTAGGAAGATAGACCTCTCCTTTTCCTCCTCAAAGATCAAGACCTCTAGATGTTCAAAAGTATTTTCTTGATCCTCCTCCAACTTAGGCTCCTCAACGTATTCATCCTCCTCATCGAAGCAACAAGGAATTTCATCAAACAAAGGAGGAGAGAGCTTACCATGCTTATGTTCCTCTTCATATTGCTTGAACATCTGCATGTATGCTAGACCTGCATCTTCTCCATTACTAATGATGTCTTCACAGGGAGCCTCCATGATGATTCCACCTTCATTGTCACTCATGATAGCCCCTTGGGAAACTACAGCTTGGATCTTTTGCTCCTCACTCACCTCTTGTAGAACAGGTTCTTCCTTGAGAAGGGGTGAAGTGGGAAAACCATGTGGAAGAGGAGGTAGTCCTTGAGCTAGAATCAAATTATTCTCCTCCTTCCACTTGGTTAGCACTTCATCAATATCAGGTGTGGCCTAATATCTCTCTTAGAAATGTGTAAGTGGGGTGTGTTTAGACATGGAATGTGCCGTTGGGTCTGAACTGTCCATCACACACTGGCTGAGGAATCTCTCTCTGGATTCCAACTCTACAATTCTCCTAGCTAAATATTCTGGGAAGAGCTTTTCTTAGAGATCATAGGAATCATGGGTAGGAGTAGCTTTATCTTTTCTAAGGTTTTGAGCAAAACCTTTCTTCTCCTCTTTCCTACCCCATGATTCCACTATTTCCCCCTAGGTCAGGAGGTTGTCATCATGGTGAAAGATCTCAGAATTGGAAGAGGAGGGTTGCTTGAGGGGATTACATGAATTTTTTGAGCTTGATCATGGTAATATGAAGGAATACAAGGCCCATGATTTTGTGTAGAGGGATTATACATACAAAAGTGATTTTTGATGGCACCAAGCTACTTAACTAGCTGATTCAACTCGAATTCACCATTGGTGTTGATGCAAAAGCCTCCAAAGGTTGGTCGGTTGAAGAACACACCAAAAATTATTCAACTCTTTGGACACAACTTGTCCTATTTAGTCCCATTGGGAGTTCCAAAAACTATTGACGTAGTGGATTGCACCTGGGGGTAGGACGCCTAGCTCCCACCCTTCCACATGCAACAATGGAAACTCTGCTCTCGCCTATTGGACCGATGAAGCTGGAGGGGAGAGTCTCTAGATAAGGGATAGCTCCCTCTAATGTATCATTTAGGTCTTGGTTTCTCCTACTGCTAACAAATAAAATGTAAAAAGGTGGGGGGGAATGAAAAGGAGGAGAGAGATGCTAAAAATAGAACCTAAGCCTAAAAATGTAAAAAGGGTGATACACTAGAAAATGGTTGATCTACTCCACCCAAACATACACTTTCCACTAAAAAGAAGTGCCTATACACTTCTCTCAAAGACACACTACAGCAGCCTATCCACTTCACCTACACTCCTCTAGGGACACTTCTGACAGACCTGTAAAAGGAAACTCAAAAAATGCACCAAACATGCTGAGATCATTCTATAAAAGCATTAAGAAAATGACTTAACATAGAATCAAATGCATAGACACATACTAAAGATGCAAAACTCAAAATGAAGGTAAAAATGCTAAGTTTTGATTCAAGGTGAAATTTTGGCAGAGCTCTACCTTACAAGCCTGAGAGATTTTTGGGCAGAGTTGTGCCTTAAGGCTGAGAGCATATCCTTTCTCCAAAGAGAAGTTTACAATATATAGGAAGACGAAGGGAACCTGGCACTTCCTCAAAAATATTTTGGTGCTCTTTTCTGCAAGTGGCCCATGTGTGTTCTAAATCTTGGGAAGAGGAAACCATTGTTACTGATGTCATTCTTCAGAAAAGGCCTGCTGGAACCATGCTTATACAATTGCCAAAATTTACTTTGACATTCAAGCATTAGTGTAAGAACCTAGCCGCACCTCTTTTCTATAAACAGACTACAGTTTGTCCCCTCATTAATGCCAACTGTAGAAAAATAGGTCGCGCTGCTCATTTATAATAACTCATCTTCCCTTCACCACTTGAATTGCTTTGTCTTTTCTATTCCTTGTCTTCTTCCTACTCTTTCAACCCTCGAGGGCTTTCTTTTGGTGGGTCACTGTGTTCCTTGGGCTCTTTCCATGTTTGGCACTCTTTTGATTCAAAAGTAAAAGGCTATTCCACTGTGTTAAATTTGACGTTCACGTGGTCGTCACCTAACGGCTAGTTCACTTGCTTAAATTTGACAGTTTTTAGGACGTCACCATCCTCGGCAAAAGTCATTGAGTCTTTTTTGTGGCTTTTCTACTTCATGGGATTTTTTTTTGAGATTTTTCCCGTGGACAAAAGTTCACAGGAATTGGCCGCTTTGACTTTTCTACGGGCTCTTTGACTTTTTTTGCACCTTTAGGCCCTTTTTGAATCCCTTCAGCTCTTTTGAAGCTCTCTCTACCCTCTGCAAGGGCTTCTAGACCTTCAGCTATCCTTGGAATGTTTCTTGCCCTCTACAAGGGCATTTGGATTTTGAACTACCCTCCACAAGGGCTTTTGGACCTTTGGCTTTAGGGCACTTTGTTGAACCGACCCATTGAACCAATCCATTGAACCAAAATTGGTTCAATGATTCAATTGGTTCAAGACTACGCGTCAAGCCCATTGAACCAACTAATTGAACCGGTTCAATAGTTCAACACTGCATGCCGATGCCAAATGAACCAAGCTTTTGAACTTGTCGATGAACCAAATGATTGAACCAATTCATTGAACTGGTTTAATGGTTCAATGAAGCACGCCAAGCCTGTTAAACTTTGGCATTGAACCGTCTGATTGAACTAGAAGCTAATTTGAACTGATGTCACTGATCTTAAATGTTGAACTAAGCCATTGAACTAAAGTGATTAAACCAAAGCATTGAACCAATGTGTTGAACCAACTAAATTGAACCAAGCGATGAGCCCTGCATTTGAACTAAGCCTGATTGAACTAATGGTTAAACCAACGCGTTGAACTTTGACTACTAAACCAAGGCCTTGAACTTTGTTGATGAACTTGTCATTGAATTGGTTTAATGAACTAAGGCCGATTGAACCAAGGCATTGAACTAGGTGATGAACCAAGCGATTAAACCAGGCGTTGAACCAAAGCATTGAATTGGTTCAATGGTTCAACCATGCCAACTTTTCTTGATTTTCTTTAGAGAAGATCCCGAAGAAGCCTTGTAAAACCTAGAACTCTCTGAAATGATCCTTCATGTGCCAAATACTAACCTACAGAGTCTGTAGAAATCCAAAACTTGTAGAATCCGTAGAAATCCAAAACCTGCAGAGTCCATAGATTTAGACCTGTAGAGTCCGTAGATATTCTGCAGAGTCCATAGAAATGAATAGATTTATGTAAAATTAAAAAATGAAATGGCCCAGAATAGCAGGGACAGAAGGGGACTAATTTTTGGCCTATTAGGCAAAACATGGTCAACATTTACTACATTATAGGGTTGACCAATATATTATATGGATGTTAAGAGTGCTTTCTTGTATGGAGACTTGCATGAGGAAATCTATATGGAGTATGTTATTGGGTTTTTATGATTATTCTCTTATTTAATGACTTAGGATGTCTCTTGATGGTCTCAAATAGGCACCTTAGGATTGGTATGAGAAGATATATTCATTTCTTCTCTCTATTGGCTTTGTTTGTTGCCACTCTGATCCCATAATGTATATTCAGCATATTATGGAGGACATTATATTCTAGTCTTGTATGTTGATGATAAGATTCTCATAGGTAGATCCTCATCTCAGATTTAGACTATTCAGTGAGTACTTTTAACATAGTTCAACATGATATATCTTGGTGATTTGGAAGGGGATCTCTATATATGGCCAAATGAGCATTAGCTTGATTCAAATCTTGAGATTTAGTTTGTGTTTCATGAGCTTTGAAATCAATGTCATAGGATTGTTGGCATTGATGAATAATATAATCATGGTTAAAATTTAGAACAAGAAGTAAATCCATAGCCAAATTATAAATCTGCCTACAAGTCTCATGAGAATGAACCCAACTAACATGAAACTAATAAAATTTATTAGGATCATACCAATATTTCATAGGACAAGTGGGGTCAATTTCTCATGGGAGAGGCCTTGGTATACATTTTAGTAATTCTATTGAGGATAAAATTCTATGAACATTGATGTTATTGGTTGAATATAAATGATTATTGGTGATGTGGTTGGGAGGGGATGTTTGTTCCAAAGATTGGTTAGGAACAACAACTTGAATGGTGTAAATGGTATCATAAGAGTCCATGAAACCATCATTGGTAGCATGAAATTATTGTTCTTATGTAATATGAGAGTACCCATAGAATGATGGGATGGAAGGAATTGATGCATAAGAAAATCTTGACATTTAGCTTTGTCAATATCCTCCTCCAAAGTATGTAGAGAGATAATATGGACCCGATATTACAACTTGGGAAAAAGATCATTGGTAAAGAGATGGAAAAAGGTTATCATCTAACATATTATTTTTACATTTTTTAGACAAGGTATTCCATAATTTAATGAAATCTTGTATAGTTTTGGTTTCAAGTTAATTACAATTTATAAAATGGGCTAAGGTATTCTCAATAACATCACTAGTTTGGAACTCTTGGACTAGAGCATTTACTAAATATTCTAAACTAATAATAGAATGAGTTTTAAGTTGGTCGAACCAATATAAAGCATCACCTATGAGATTTTTGTCTAATAGCTTGTTAGTGGCAAAGGTATTTAATTTGACCCAGTCTTTATATAGATTTTTAAATGTTTTTAAATGAAGGTTAGGATCAGTTAACCCATTGTAAGAAATGTTAGGGGTGATACCTTCTATATCGATATTAGCAATTTGAGATGAAAGAGGCTCATTTTAGGGATGCTTGATTGTCTTATTGACAATAGGAGGTTGAGGTATAAGATTACCATGGGAATCCTAAAGAGAAGGTGGAGGAACATTTTGGTTATGCATGCTCCATGACATCTATTGAGGTTGGGTTTGAAGATGGATAAGATGATTTTACATTTACATCATTTGATTTGCATTGTTAGCTTGAAAAGAATTCATTTTATTATGAGTTTGTAATTGTATTTAATGGGTTTGATTTATTTTGTTATCATTGTTTGAAGCATTAAAATTGGTAGTAATGGCTTGGGTACCACTATGAGTATTGGTAGGAGCTTGATAAGAACTATTGGTAAGTGAGGCACTAGTGGCATACTTTGCTTGTGTAGTAAAATATGGACTAGTACATGGATGAGAAGGAATAGTAATAGAAGCATGATTACCATGGGTATAAAATGATGCACTAGTGGAATAATTGAGAAAAGTGGGTCTTGGAAGAGGCCCACTAGATGTAGAACCTACCATGTAGTAGAGATACTAGGTATAGAGTTAGAGGAAGTTAAAGAAGAATAAATCATGGTATAAGAAGTCAAAATAGAGGGAAGAGGCTGGGAAGTAAAGAAGCTAGTATCCCAAAATATATGTGAGAATGTGGGATAAGGTTAATGAGGCTCCTTAGCTTGACCACTTATCATGATTTGGTAAATAGTATAAAGATACTTTCCTCGATGTTAAGGAAACTCAAAGATGAAAAAGAGCATTTCTAGTGTATACTCTCATTTAGGTTGTTAAAGTGAAAAGAGAGGGCTGTGAAGTGAAGAAGAATGAGGAGGGGTCTCATTGTTTTTTATGCAAGTGGCTATATGAACATTACTTTGAACTAGGATAAGAGCTACACCCTATTTATGGGAGAACCTATTAGGGATGGTAAGACTCATCATATCCATTGAATTCAATTCAGTGTTGTCTTCAAAAAATATTTTCATGATGAAGGAGATGGATTAAGAAAGGCAATAAAATAGGAAGTAATAGAGAAGAGTATAGAGTTGACTAGGTCAACCTAATAATATAAATAAGATCTAAAAACTAAGTGAATAAAGATATAGAGTTCATAGATTCAACCTAATACTTTAACCTAAGATATAAAATATCCTAAATAGGATAAAGAGTTAATGCAACAATATATCTTAAGAAGCATAAATGAATATTGTGTTGACTAGGTTGACTCAGTATTATAGATAGGGGGAATAGACATTCTATAAGTGACCATGTTGAACTGAATGATAGTGTATTGAAAACAATGAAAAAAAATTCAATATAATTCAAAGTAAGAAATGGAAGGAAACACATAATTATTTAGGTTAATGATAATTATCCAATAGAGGCACATAGCACAAAACCTTACACCAACGTTGGCCAATGTAAGTTTTTCAATACAACATACAATGAACAAAGAGTAAGTAGTAAACTAAAAATTAAATGCTAACTAAATGGTCATATTTAATGTTTTTATATTTATAAAGTGTTATTTTAAGTGTGGTAGGGAATTTGGCTAAGATTAGGGAACTAGACAACAATCTATGGATGGTTTCAGGATGTTTAGGCTAAAAGGGATCTATGTTGGCAATGGTACTAGCTTGATATTGGGGCCTACCCCCTCACTTCACTATCCCAAAATGATAAGGGTTTCAGTTGATTTAATAATATATGCCATTAACTAGGTGTTTATAATTGGCCATAAAACCAAGTTGGCTTCCCCCTTAGTGATGAAATCTATGTGGGTAGGCCTTGGGATGACAAATTTTAAATGTGTTTTGAAATTATGTTATTTGTTAGTGTGTGAAAGAAAGAAAAAAATAGTGTAACTAAATGGTATATTAAAAAACTACCTATTTAGACTATGTGATCTAATCTAAGTATGAAAACAACTGAAAGTGAAAGTGTGAAGCAATTACTATCATATATTTTTTAATTTCTAATTTAAAACAAGCATAGTGTCAGTTCAGATGATAGTGTATGTAAACATTATCAATCAAAGTTGACAGTGTTAATACTATAATATAGAAGCAAGGGTGTTTAAGAACTATGTTGATAGGGTCAACCTATTCTTTTAGATAGAAGATAGAATACAGAACTAGGTTGACTAGGTCAACCTAATTTACTATATGATAACAGTTTTAAAGACTGCAAACTATGCAAAACAAAATTATAAGGAATAATTGAAATGAAAGAGATAGAGATAGAGAAAGGAACCTTGGTGGGTTAGAGTATGCTAAGGATTATGATATTTATTTTTAATTTCATTTAATTTTACTTTCAAATTATGCCAACTATGTTGACTAGGTTGACTTAGTTCTGTAATTCCTTGTTTGTTGAAACTTGTCAAGATGACTATACTAGCTTGGTCAACCTAGTATGTTTTCTAAAAGCTATCTAAAAACTATATCAGTCTGGTCAACCTAGTATTTATTTTATAATTGAATATGAGTAGTGTGTTGACCTATTCAACCCAGTAACCTATATCTAATGAAGACATGCACAAAAATAACAAAGTCATTTTTTATGCGACTATGCGTTAAACCTATGCATAGAAGTTAGAAACTATACCGGCCTTGTTGACCTAGTATTGTATATATATAAAAATTATAAATTTAATTATAAAAAAATGAAAAATTTTAAATAAAAATTTCAAGGATTAGATTCACATCGAGTTCACTAGAATGTATGCAATTGGAAATGCATCATATCTAGAAATCAATCTAGCTCAGAGAAGATATATCCTACTTACACTTTCGATTGGGGATACATTAGATAATCAGGAACATGACCAATATGGGGATCCATTAGGCCCAATTATGGGATATCTTACCATAATAATAACATTAAGAAGGGTTCCAAAGCCTCCAGTCAAGTAAAATCATGTAATTATCCTAACTAAGCCTTATGTTTTCATATTCGCTTACTAATAACAAGTAAAGCAAAAGTCTAATCTAATGCTCACAAAATCTTGTGGCATAATATGAGGGTTATTAAAAAAATAAACATGCATAATCTAATACTAATTAAGCTATGTATAGGTGAAACCCTTAATGCATGGAGAAGAAGAGTAATACCATTCAAAAGCCAATACTTATACTACTTCTATCTACTAAAGAGAGGAGAATAGTTAGAGAATACTTACCTAAAAGATGAACCCATCGATACTAAATATCTCCCTTGGAGAAAGGGGATTTTAAAGAGGTCCTTTTGGTTTTTAAGTATCAATAATAAAGGCCAAAACAACCAAGACTTCTCCACAAGACTAGATTCTCTAAGTAAAAACCCTAAGCTAAGACTCTTTAAGTAGAATGGTGGAAGAATAGATTGTAAACAAGCACAAATGAATAATAACTCTTTATGTGTCTCTAATAATGATGAATTGGATGTGTTTATATAGGTAGATATAACCCTAAACACTTACAAAAAATTTGGCCGATAAGGTCAACCCAGTCGATCCAGTATCATTATTGACAAAAACTCACTAGGTCATGGGCTAGGTCAGCCAAGAGCTGACCTAAACCCTAAATGAGTTTTACCAATAAGAGTAAAAGGTCGAGCCAATCAACCTAGTCATGTAAACTATCAAAAGAGGCTTTAGGTTAGGAAAAGGAGTATATAAGGAGGTAAGATATTAGAGGAGTGTGCAAAATATGAGTAATAACTTAGGGGAATGTTTTTAGAGCTGGTTGGATTGGTAATAATTAGAAATAAGGGAAAAAAATCCTATGAATCACCAATTTTATATTCACCCCTTTCCCAGTGCACCCTTTAGGGTGTTCACTTAGAGATATTGAGACTCGATGGGCTATTGCAAGATTAAAAACATTAGTAATTGAAAAAGTGTGAAAATATTATGTGTATACACATGGTGAGTGGTCTGTTGAGGAATTAACTTATGTGCTTGTTATTAAAATGGAGCCATGTTACATGAGAGAATTTTAAGGCAACCTAATGTCTCTTCTATTGAGAGAGAATTTGAAGGCAACCTAATGATTCTTTTATTGGTTGTTGTCAAGGTTGTTGCAGTGGTGTGAAAATGTTATCTGATAAATGTTCTTGTTTGATATCATTATTGAGAGGTATGACATTTTTTGAGGAGAATTAAATTCATGTGAGATAGCTTTAGAATCATCGAGGAGTGTTTCAAGGCCAGTTGTCATGTTTTATGTGCTTGAGAAGCCTAGTCATGACACTAATCATGGCATGTAAAGTCCTATTGAGAAGGTTTGAGCATGATGGCTTGGTGAGATGGATGTATAAAGGAATAATAGGTTGTATGACATTTATTGAACATGTATGTGAGGCATTGGAATACTCATGAGATTCTTAGGGTGAGTCTACAAGGGTAGGACCTTCATACCTAATATGCATATAGGCCATTCCTAGACCCTACCTAGCCTAATAAGGAATAATTATCTATTGTTAAGACCTATGAAGGATATAAATATTTATTTTAACATGGTATTAGGTTGTATTTCATGTATATTTTCTTTTGGGATCTTAGACAATGGTTAAAAGGTCATTTTCAAGGACTAATGTGGTTTGAAGGTCAAGGTCAAAGAGAGCAAAGAAAAAGAATATGGTCTAATGGGGTATGAGGTTATATTTCCAAGGCTAATATGGATAAGTGAGTGTTATAATAGGTATTATATGTTGTTTTAATCATTTTCACAAATTTTTAAGTCATGGTTTAGAATAAAAGGCATGAAAAGTAGTTTTAAAGTCTTTCAAGTACATAGAATGAAGGGTTCTCAACTCAAAAAGGAAATTTAGGTGTTCATTAGCATGTTTAGCCTTAGAATGAGAACTTAATATATTCATGGTATGTGGGTAAGGGTCCTATCTAAAAATTATAGGCATTATTTTTTGTATTAAAGGGATATGCTTTATGAATGATCATTTAGAGTAGAAACATGTTTAAACCCTCCTAGAACCCTAATAAAGACCTAATGTTGAATATGTTGATCAAAAAAATTGATAATTGTCTCAAATGACTATAAAAACTACTCGGTATTGTAATAAACTCTCCCAGACACCTAAAAGTGTGATTGAGTTGTTAGTAGACCCTACATGAAAGTGTACATTTCATAGAGATTTGTTGTAACAATCAAAGTTGACCAAGTCAAAGTATGAAAATAATTATATGGATAAGGTTGATACTTTTATTTTATGTCCATGGTGTTTTATTAGTAGTTTATATTCCTCACATTTTCTAAATCGATCATCCAAGACAACTTATCACTAATAGGCCTAATGGTGGAAATAATGAAAAACTTAGGCAACAATGAGAAGATGATTAGGGATATGTTATCATAGAATAGGGATGGAACCAAATGCATGGATATATTTTTTATGGATTTTAATAAATTATCATGTTTGGTATAAGTTTTGTAGGTTATTGGTTATAATGAAAAAGTTACTCACAAGTTGACTTGTCTAGCTCAATGAGGTATGTGTATAATAAGGTTATGAGATCAGTCTACAAGACCAATATTGCCATTTGAACATATTATATTTCTATCTAAGGATGGTATAATTATCTCATAATATCATCCACATGCATTATGAGTATCTAAAAATGGTCTTATGGGTGATTGAATGTCATTGTCACCATGATTGTGCTTTAAGGTAAACTGGCAGTTCTGGGCAAGCAAGTTGTAATGATGAGTTTGAGACTCTATACCTTGAGTTAAAGAATATAATGTACATGATTTTTATATTTGGTAAATTTATGTCATATACATGATTTTTATAAGGATTTTTAGTCATTTAAAGTAGTGAAAATTTTGAAGCCAAAATAGCTTGATTGAATGAGTGAGGTTTGTGAGAGAGAAGGTCAACAAATTTGTTTGCAAGACCAATAACTACCATTAAAACTCATGATATTTTTATTGGAGTTTGTTCTGAGGATATTTTAAGATCATTTTCAAGAATTTTAAATTCTTTAGTGTGTTATTTTAGGTTTTATAAGTTAAATTTTCCATGAATGTGTTTTGAGGCTAGTTGTCAGTTCAGAGTGAGCATTTTAAAGAGAAGAGTTTGAACATATACATGTTGGCCAATTTTGACTTTTAGGTCAAAATAGGCCACCCCTAGTGAAAATTTTCATTTTTAGACATAAAAATGGGTCTAATATGTTTTCATAACATGTTTTTTAGGTCATTTCATGCCTCTCAAGGTTATATTAACTTTGGTCACTCATTTCATTAGCCTATCATGTCATTTGGGGTTATTTCAAGGGTCTAAATGGTGCATTTAATGCTTTATATAGGTTTATTAGGATTTTTTAAATTTAAATAATATTATTTCATGCCCCATCTTTCCTTATCATTCTTATTAATCTGACATAATTGAATAAATTATAAGTTGTTTAGACAAAAGGTAGTTTTCTTAGCTAAAGAGAGAGAAAAGGACACTTGTATGATTCCTTGGGAAGTGTGCCACTTGTAAAAACATGGTGGTGTGACTATTAACCTCCAAAAAAGTTATATCCACATTTTTTTTCATATATTTCATAAAAAAATGCATCTGCAACTCATTTCTCTTCTTTCTCTATTGGCAAGCCAAGGAAGGGCAAGTTTAAGCACTCACCATGAAAGCTATAGGTGGATTTGAAGGAAGTTATTCTGGGGGTGGATATAAATCTAATTTAACTTCATTTTCATAAAAATAAATTTATATTTGGTTCAACCTCCTTTATTAACAATAAATTTGATCCCAGGCAGCTTTTTATGTATGTTCAACCATGAGGGGGTCACTATTTGAGCTTGTCTTAGAGTTTCTTGTTTTAGATTGATGTATTTATGTTTTTAAGGTGTATATACATTATTTTAAATATTATTATATTCTTATTCTTATTTTTTAGAGTTCAATTTTTGGGTATAGCTCCTTCTAAGCTTGTTTCTTGGCCTAAAGACCACACTTGCAAACTTTCTTGCAAATATTCATCTTCAGTTGATTTCTACAAGTTTCCCACATGGGAAAAAAGTAATATAGGGTGTTTTAAAGTGTTTTGACCATCAACCATTCTTTTTTAGTTTGAATAGCATCTTACCTTGCATACTTTCATCTTTCCATGCCTCTGCCCACACATGCAACTCAACACCATCACCTACAAGTTTCATCCTTTTCAATAGAGGTATTCATGCATGAAAATAAATTTTAAAAGATAATAAAAGTTTACATGAGGTTGAAAAGTGATTTTGGTGATTTATATCTAGTGATGAGCCTAAGAAGATGGATGGATGGATGGTTCTAAGGGTAGTATTTTTGACTTTAGGGACTAGGTCTCTAAAAGACCAAAATAGAAGACCCTATAATTTTGTCTCTTGATGATGGAGTGAGTGAAGAATGATTTTATTCTCCTTAAGTAATTGATTTTGTTTTCCTTACGTAGAAAGATGAACTTGTAAACTTTGTAATATTGAAGAATTAAAAAGATGGTGTTTGAATCTCTCAAGGCTAACCTCAAATGAACTAAAATATATCAGTAATCTCTATAGGGGGTCTAATGGCTACTTAATCATCCTAATAAACAACTTGAAGAAAATACATGCTTTGACACTATCTCAATGGGATTTAAAAACAATGCTTAGTCATAGATAATTCAAAGGATATTAGGTCAAATGTTCCATGCCTTCAAAACTTGCACCTATAGCCTCATGACATCATAAATAGAGACTTATAGGTGTCCCTTTAGCATTTAAACAATAGGAATGATGGAAATTCTATTCATTTCCAAGAAGAGATTTTTAGCCTATCTATATTTTTTAAAGTTAACAAAGGATGAAGGAACACTCCAAATCAATCCTTTCACTCTCTCTACCCTGCCACTGCCCTCTCAAAGATCTTATAAACATCTACAACAAGGGTATCTAAACAATGAGTCATTCTTTGAGAATTTGAAATGTCATTGAATTTTCCAGGTAAGGTAGAGGGTTCAACAGTTTTTTATACTTTAAAACTTCAAATATGTTAATAACATCATGAATTATTATAAACAATTCCTAAAAATCCCTTGCAATAGTGAATGACACCTACATGTGTCTTGATAGTAAGACACAGGCAATAAGATGATATAAAAGGGTCTAAAGGTTTGATTTGTCTTAATAAGTCCCTAAAGACTTATCCAATGTGATTTCATGATAATATAGATATATAAATACCCTTAATACATAATTCCAACTCTTTTCCTCATTATTTCTCTAGCCAAACTTGCAAAATCCATCTATAGGCAGGGTATTCAAAGTGACTGTCACAGTGGATAAGACAATGGGCAAGAGATTGGCTGAGAGTTTATATGTGGGAGATTCAGGAGAAGTGGAGTTACATATGAAAGGATATTTTATTTTCATGAAACCATAATTTTTTATCAAAACACTTCCCTAAAGAGACCTTTAACAAGACATACAGGGTCCTAAAAACTAACACCTACAGGCAGGTAGTCCTTCTCTGAGCCTGATCTTGTTGTGTTTTAATTTTGGAGACCTTCCCTTAGAGTTAAGAGCTAAGTTTTGTTATATATTATCTCTATGAGATATATAACCCTTTATAAGGGTTGGTTTTAACAAATAAACAAGGCAACATGCCCCTGATCTATATTAGAATAGGGGTAGTTTCCTCATACAAAGCACAAGCAACTTGGAGAGAAATTGTGGTTTTGAGGACTAAAAGACAAAGGGAACTCAAGGGAAGGTTTAAAAAACTTAAGTAAACCTAACACAAGGTAGCAATCCCTGATATAAAGTTTATATCTAGACATGGTGCTCCAACCAAGGAGGTTTACAGTCATGGGTGAAGGGAATCCTTAGGCATAAAAGCCAAATTGAGGGTCATATACATTTTTGGCATTTTACATGCCTTTAAATTGATTGGGACATGTTTTCATGGGTATAATAGATGTTTTGAATCCATCATGAGTCAAAGGAAGCCATTAGAGTGTCAGGTGGAGTCTCAAATGGCAAGTAGGCCTATTGGCAAGGTCTATGCCTAGTATTAAATAAGGGTAAGTTTTCATTTTTGGGTCTTGAGAAGATAATAAAATTATGAGAATATGTTTTTGGGGTTTATATATAGGTTTTTGGGAAATTTTTTTGCAAA
Source organism: Torreya grandis (assembly GCA_037957365.1). NCBI lineage: Eukaryota > Viridiplantae > Streptophyta > Pinopsida > Cupressales > Taxaceae > Torreya > Torreya grandis. The sequence continues at coordinate 684,982 of JARHVA010003132.1, forward strand.
TAAATTCATTAGGAAGCCAATTTTTGGCTTTAATGCTCCCAAACCCTCACAAAAAGCCAAAAATGGCATGAAAGGTCAACTTCAAGTGCTTAGAACTTCCACCAAGATTTGCATGGGGCATAGAGCTGATTGGGGATGATGGAGAGGTTTGTTAAGAAGACACAAGTAGAATTACAAGATGATTACAATTTATTTTCTTTATGAATAAATGTTAAGACTAAAAACCACTCCAAACCCTCTCAAACCCTCCTCACAGACCTGATGGTAAAAACCAAGATGAAAGTGCCTCTAAATGAATGTGTTTGACCATGAGTTTAAAAATGAAGTTGTTTCTAACTTTATGAGGATCACATCCATGGAATTGGATTATATGGAACTGTTGTTAAGGTGTGGAGCCTAAAAGCTTCACCAAGGAGCGGATTGCAGAGTTGCAACAATTACACAGTCACCAGCGTCGGTCAGGAGCAGTTGAAGAGACGCCGGCATCGGTAGGAATCAGCTGACGTCGGTCACAGGCAAGCAGGTAGGAACCGGCATCGGTTACCTATGCATCCAGAGAGTTATTTCTGAGGATAGAACCAAGTGTTTGCATGATGAGATTGATTTTTAGTCTTAAGTCCACATCTCTATTATTAGTAAGACTATTTTTAGAGCCCTTGTTCAAGAGGCTTAACTGTTGGTTGTATATGCATGCTCAAGTTTCCTAATTCTATATGTAGAATTAGATCTTCTTAGCTTATTGTAGTGTATTGAATGTTGAAGAACAGTATAAAATTGTATAGGTGAATCATTCCAGGTTGTTGGAGTTGATTGTACTTGAGAGAGAGAGCTCTTGAGGGAAAGAGATCTAGAGAGAGATCTGTACATCTGAGAGAGGTGTGGAAGAAAGAAGTTTCTTCAATTGTATTCCTTTTGTAAAGAGTTTAATACAAGTTTTTAGGGTGGTTTCTTGTATCTCTTATTCTTTGCTATTTATCATTCTAGTTACTTATCTTTTTGATTTAATTCCGTGATTTATTGCTTTCATAAGTGTAATCAAATTGTTGGTTGATCCCCAACAAGTGGTATCAGAGCTTGGTTGCAGGTTCTAGAGATTTATACCAATAAGTGGTATCAGAGCAAGGTTATTGGCTCGTAGCTTGATACCAATAAGTGGTATTAGAGCCTTGGTTGTAGGTTTAGAGCTTGATATCCAATAAGTGGTATCAAAGCTCAGGTTCACTAACAGGTGGTTCAGATTTGTGTAGTGTGTATTGATTACAGGTTACTCACAAGGGTTTCTGTAGGGATTTCTATTTGAGTGGGAGAAGCAATGGCAGAAGAAAGTAAACTAAGAATGGAGAAGTTTAATGGCAAGAATTATCAACATTGGAGAATGCAGATAGAGGACTATCTATATCAGAAAGATCTATACTTACCATTAGGTGGGATTGCAAAGAAGCCCACAGACATGGATGATGAAGAATGGGAAGTTCTTGATAGAAAGGCTCTAGGGTCTATAAGACTGAGTCTAGCATCTACTGTGATATCTAATTTATCATAGGCAAAAACAATGGTAGAGTTGATGACTACTTTAGCAAATTTGTATGAAAAACCCTCAGCTTTTAATAAGGTATATCTTATGAAGTAGTTATTTAATTTACATATGCAGGAAGGTGGATCTGTATCTAATCATCTGAATGATTTCCATGGAATTGTAAATCAATTAATTTCAGTCAATATTGTATTTGATGATGAAATTAAAGCTCTTTTAATATTATGTTCTTTGCCTGAAAGCTAGCATAGCTTAGTAATGGCAGTTAGTAATACTACATCTGCTTCAAATATTTTAAAAGTACAGGATGTTGTTAGTGTTATCTTGAATGAGGAAATTCATAGGAAAAGCACAGAGGAAACATCAGGGAATGCTTTAAGTTTTGAGAGCAGGGGAAGGCAAAAAGAGAGGAGCAAGAAAGGGAGATCAAGATCTAAGTCTAAGGTGAGAGGTAGATCCAAATCTAGAAATGGCAGGAAGCCACAATGCTGAAATTGTGGAAAGATGGGGCACATAAGTAGATATTGTTGGTCAAAGCCTAAGGAGGAAAATCAGCATGAAGGAAAGGAAGAAACAAAGGTTGCAGGTATTGCACAAGATGCTTTAATATTCTCTTTGCATAATAATATAGAATCTTGGGTGTTAGATTCTGGTGCATCTTTTCATGCTACCCCTAATAGAGAATATTTTAGTGACTATATCCATGGAGATTTTGGAATAGTGTATTTAGGGGATGATGAGCCTTGTAAAATTATTGGCAAAGGTAAAGTGCAGCTGAAAATGCAAAATGGTGACACATGGGTGTTGAGATATGTTATGCATGTCCCTAGCTTGAAGAGGAATTTGATTTTTGCAGGAAAGTTAGGGGATGAGGGTTATACAGTAACTCTCACAACTGAATCTTGGAAGGTGACCAAGGGTGCACTTATAATGGCTAGAGGTAAGAGAGTAGGTACTCTCTATTTATGTAATTGTGTTACTAACAATTCTCCTTATGTATTATCTACTTCAGATGTGGATACAAAATTGTGGCACACAAGGCTTGGCCACATGAGTGAGAAGGGAATGTCAATTCTTAAGTCAAGAGGTAAGCTTTCATATTTGAAAAGCATAGATCTAGATTTTTGTGAGCACTGTGTTTTTGGAAAACAGAATAGAGTGAGTTTTCTCAAGATTGGGTCAACAAAGAAGAAGCATAAGTTGCAGCTTGTTCACACAGACGTGTGGGGACCGGCTCAAGTTGCTTCTATTGGAGGATCACAGTAATATTTTTCATTCATAGATGATGCTACAAGAAAAGTATGGATCTATTGTATTAAGAAAAAATCTGATGTATTTGAGACTTTTAAGATTTGGAAAGCTATGGTTGAGAATGAAACAGGTAGAAGATTAAAGTGCCTGAGATCTGACAATGGTGGTGAGTTTTGTAGCTATAAGTTCAACTGGTATTGTTATATGCATGGAATCCATAGGCAAAGGATGGTTCCAAGGACACCTCAGTAGAATGGAATTGCTAAAAGTATGAATAGAACAATCATGGAGCGTGCAAGGTGTATGAGATTGCATGTTGGTTTGCCTTTAGAGTTTTGGGTAGAAGTTGTTGATACTGCAATGTACCTAATTAATAGAGGACCCTCTACAGCTCTAGATGGTGGAATTCCAAAAGAGGCATGGATAGGTAAAAATGTAGATCTCTCATTTCTCAAAGTCTTTGGTTGTGAAGCCTTTATGCACGTTGATAAGGAAAATAGAAATAAGTTAGATGCTAAGTCTATGAGGTGCACGTTTATTGGCTATGGCTCAGATGATTTTGGTTTCAGATTTTGGAATCTAGAAACTAACAAGATAATTAGGAGCCGTGATGTTGTTTTCAATGAAAAAGTGATGTATAGTGATCAGTTAAAGAAGCTGAATCAATCCGGGCAGAGCAATGGAGAATTGGATGAGGTGACGGTCCAATATGAGCTCGCGGGAAGAAGAAATAATCACTTGCATGAAAACATAGAGACTGACATTGGCAAGGTAGGAACTGACGTCGATAGAACAGAAACTGATCTTGGCAATACAGGGACCGACGTTAGCAGGACAGGCACCGACGTCGGTCAGGAAGAACTGGCATCGACTAGTAACAGGCCTAGAAATGACCGAGGTCGGTCACTGTCAGAGAATTTGGGTGGATAGCGTGCTATGAATGAGTCTCAGACGCCCATCAGGAGGTCAAAAAGGGTAAGTAAGCCTCCAATTAGATATTCCCCTTCATTATTCTACTTATTGCTAACTGATGGTGGAGAACCAGAGAGTTTTGAAGAAGCATTATAGGTGGAGTCCAAGACTTAGTGGGAGCATGGCATGGTTGAGGAAATGGAGTCCTTGAAAGAGAACCAAACATGGGATTTGGTTGAGTTGCCAACTGGTAAGAGGACACTGAAGAATAGATGGACCTACAGGTTGAAGGAAGGTGAGAATGGATAGATGAGATATAAGGCCAGATTGGTAGTGAAAGGATTTGCACAAAAGCTAGGTATTGATTTTGGTCAGATTTTTTCTCTTGTTGTTAAAATGACTTCTATACGGGTTGTATTGTCTTTGGTTGCTATTGAGGATTTGCATCTTGAGCAGCTTGATGTTAAGACAGTGTTTCTTCATGGAGATTTGGATGAGGAAATATATATGGAACAGCTGAAAGGATTTGAGGTCAAAGGTAAGGAGAAGTTAGTGTGCAAATTGAAAAAAAGCTTGTATGGCCTCAAGCAAGCTCCTAGACAATGGTATTTGAGATTTGACAGGTTTATGACTGAGCATGGCTATAGTAGGTGTCAATCTGACCATTGTGTGTATTTTAAGAGATTGGATAATGGTAGATATATTATTCTGTTGTTGTATGTAGATGATATGATGGTTGCAGGATCACACATGCAGGATATCTTTGAGCTTAAGGTGAAATTAGCTCAAATGTTTACCATGAAGGATTTGGGAGCAGCAAAGAAAATCCTTGGCATGAGAATTAAGAGAGACAGGAAAAATCACAGGTTGATTTTGTCTCCAGAGGATTATGTGGACAAGGTGTTGAAACGGTTCAATATGCAGGATGCAAAACCAGTAAGCACACCTTTGGCTAGACATTTTAAATTGAGTAAAGAACAATGTTCTAATTCACATGATGAGGTAGAGTACATGAGTAAAGTTTCATATTCTTCCACAGTAAGGAGTTTAATGTATGCAATGGTGTGTACTAGATTGGATATTACCCAAGCAGTGGGAGTTGTAAGTAAGTATATGGCCAATCCAGGAAAGGAACACTGGAAAGCAGTTTAGTGGATCCTTAGATATTTGAGAGGAACCATAAGTAGGCATTTATGCTATGGAGGTTCAGATACTTCTCTACATGGTTATGTAGATTCAGATATGGCAGGTGATTTGGATGGCAGGAGGAGCACCACAGGATATGTTTTCACTGTAGGTGGAACGGCGGTTAGCTAGATATCAAAGTTGCAGAAGGTTGTTGCCTTGTCAACTATAGAAGCAGAGTATATTGCAGCCACAGAGGCTAGCAAAGAGATGATATGGATGACACGGTTCATGGAAGAGCTTGGAAAGGAGCAAGAGAGTTGCAGATTATATAGTGATAGTCAGAGTGCCATTCATTTGGCTAAGAATTTGGCCTTTCATTCAAGAACAAAGCATATACAGCTTAGGCACCACTTCATACGACAGGTATTGGAGGATGGTGAGTTGAAGCTGGAGAAGATCCATACAGATAAGAATCCTGCTAATATGTTAACCAAGCCAGTTACAAAGGAGAAGTTGAATCTTCATTCAAATTCTATTGGTCTTCATGATTGAGTTGAAGATGGAAGAGCTAGAAGATGTTGTTGTATAGGTACTGGTGTAGCTATTTATCTCCAAGTGGGAGATTGTTAAGGTGTGGAGCCTAAAAGCTTCACCAAGGAGCAGATTGTAGAGTTGCAGTAGTTACACAGTCACCGGCGTCGGTCAAGAGTGACCGACATTGGTCAGGAGCAGTTGAAGAGATGCTGGCGTTGGCAGGAATCGGTCGACGTCGGTCACAGGCAAGTAGGCAGGAACTGGCGTCGGTTACCTGTGCATCCAGAGAGCTATTTCTGAGGACAGAACTGAGTGTTTGCATGATGAGATTAAGTTGTAGTCTTAAGTCCGTGTCTCTATTATTAGTAAGACTATTTTTAGAGCCCTTGTTCAAGAGGCTTAACTGTTGGTTGTATATGCATGCTCAAGTTTCCTAATTCTATATGTAGAATTAGATCTTCTTAGCTTATTGTAGTGTATTGAATATTGAAGAATAGTACAGAATTGTATAGGTGAATCATTCCAGGTTGTTGGAGTTGATTGTACTTGAGAGAGAGAGCTCTTGAGGGAAAGAGATCTAGAGAGAGATCTGTACATCTGAGAGAGTTGTGGAAGAAAGAAGTTTCTTCAATTGTATTCCTTCTGTAAAGAGTTTAATACAAGTTTTCAGGGTGGTTTCTTATATCTCTTGTTCTTTGCTATTTATCATTCTAGTTACTTATCTTTATAATTTAATTCTATGGTTTATTGCTTTCATAAGTGTAATCAAATTGTTGGTTGATCCCCAACAAGTGGTATCAGAGCTTGGTTGCAGGTTCTAGAGATTGATACCAACAATTGTATGGATAGAGGTAGAAATAGGATTTTTCTCACTATTTTGTGTGTTGTGCAAGATATAAGAGAATTAAAATATGAAACAAATTTTGGGTGGAAGATTTACACTTAATATAACTACCAATATTGATTGCATGTCATTAATCAACTTATCAGTGCTTCAACCAGGTCCTTAATTTCATCCAGTCAAACTGGTCTAATGCACAAGCTAGAGAGGGGAAAAAATATTCAAGTGAAGAGATTTTAGGGTAGCCTTGATGATTCCAAGGCCATGGAGGGAATTTAAAATTTTAATTAAATCCCTCCCATTGATTTTTATGTAAAATTGATGCCAATTTGGTATCCAAGTGTGCAGGGTCCATGGAAGGGTATTTTTCAGGATAACAGATGATGATGGCTCTCTACCAAGTGTTTCCAAAAGACCAAGCACACATCCAATGCATGGAGAGGAATATATAAGAACCTTAACTTACATTCCAATAATTATACATATCCTATATTAATTATAATATGTTCAAATAGGCATAATCATGAAAGCAATTTTTTTTGTGTAAAGAGAAGAGTTTTGTGCCATTTTGCCTAACTTTGATGACTTATATTGACACTTTTTGCTCATAAAATTGAATGGTTAGGCCCATATTATATTCATATACATGGAAAAATAAAATTATCATCTTGACACATGTCCAAGTGACCCTTGGACTTCTTTCTCTCTCTCTTTCTCAAACTCTATAAGAGTTTACCATTTTAGCATTATATGTATGCTCCACCTGGTATGGCAAAGCCTTACTCAATTGTACACCTTATAATCAATAAAATTACTAAGTGTTTAACTCTCTCATGAATATTATTATGTTCTCTAATTGAATGTTGAATTTTCTTAGTGAAGACTGTGGATTCCTTAGCATTGACTTAATTTTTTCACCTATTTATAGCCTCTTCTTGTAGGGCATGTGAAGTGTTCCACGAGATGTTCATGGTTGAAGTGAGTAGTCTTTTCATTAGAGTCATAAAGACTTTTTTTCTATTCCTCCTAACCTTGCATATCATATAGGACCCCACAATGTAATATTGATGCAAGAAGACATAGATTTGGGAAAGAGTATGTTTTAGTTAGTTCATTGGTCTCAAGTGTCGAATGCAAGTGGTTAGAAGTCATCAAACTAATCTAGTGTATCACCTCCATAGTTTAGGTTTGATTTCATGTTATTATCAACCTTTTTTAACCCCCCAAGTTTTAGTAGTAGTTGTAGTCAAGTGGTACACCAAGGGACCTAGCCCTGTCTAGAGACTCACTTCATTCCTTAGGCTGCCCACAAGCCTAGAAGTGATTTCATTATGCTAGTTTGATGATGAGAGCCTTGGAATATCCTCAAAGGTTTAAAATCCAAGTGACAAAAATACCCTAAGTTTAATTATATAATTAATTTTGTGATTAACTTGAGGTCATGATGTTTTTAAATATGTAGTTTATTTCCATGGTTATTATTGACCAAATTTGACTTCTAGTCAAATTTGGGTCAACCCCTACTATTTTGAACTTTTTAAGAATGTTTCATGTTTCATATGGGGTCTTTCATTGTCCTATATGTCTCACTTATCCTTCCCATAGTCCTTATTGAAGCTCACTTCCCTTGTACTAGGCCAGTACACTAAAGTCAACATTGGTCAACCATGGTAAAACTTAGTCAAAGGCTCAATTTATTTTTAAAATGTCCTAAAATGGTATTGCATATGTTTCAAGGTGTATTTGAGTCATAAGTTGGCCACTTGTTAGGTCTCATGTGCAAAAAGTGCCTTTTGGCCACTTTTCTAGAATAATAAATGACTTGTACGTATGGTGGGTTATAAAATTTGTCACCAAGGTGGATCCCAATGCGGAGGAAGTCAAATGATGTCAGAATCTATCAGAGGTTAGTTAAAGAATCAGTCATGAGTATTAAATGGTATCTTTCCCTTTAAAATAGGCCTCTTTGGGTACTTGCATGGACTCCTTTAGTTCATTTGTAGATAAAAACATGGGTGGTGTGACTCTTCACCCCCCCATAGGCCATTTCCACATTTGGTTTTTAGATATTGCATAAAATTTTCATTTCTAACTTATTTTCCTTCATTTTGTCTTGGAAAACCAAAGAAGGTCAAATTCAAGCACTTGATATGGGTTGTATAAGTGGATTCAAGAAGAATGGTCTTGGGGGTAGATAGTACTATGAGTGTAATTCACATTAATAATATGAACTCTTATATTTATGGCTCTTCCTTCATGAACAATCACTTATACCTCATACAACTTTTTATGAATTTGCATTCAAAAGTGGTATGGGTTTGTATCTGTTTCTTGTTTTCAAATATTCATGGAGTTATATGATCTTGATGGAGTGTTTTTAGGTTATAATAGGCCCTCTCCATGGTGTTATCATCATCCAACACCTTATCTATCAATGCCCTTTAAGGAGACTTCCCAAAGTATGCTTGTTTCTAAAGTTGGCAGTCATAGATGCATAACATGTGTTTTTACAACATGAAAAAGATTACATGGTATGTTTAATGTGATTATATTCATGTTTTTAAAGTGTTTTATTTTAATGATATTATGAGATATCAAATTATCACCCCCTTAATTCAAATTTTCCATCTTTTCCTTGTTCACTGCCTTGTCACTCGCAATCACCTTATACATGATCTCCAAGAGGTTTGTATGGAGGTGTTAAGTGTGAAAAACATGATGGAATTCATGTTTTAGATTATAGCATACCCAAGAGTTATAGAATTAATTTCATGAGGGTTAGATTTTTATACAAGGAAGAGTTTTCCTTCAAAATAATGATCAAATTGTATTGGACTCACGGTCCCTAAATCACCAAAATAGAGATCCTTCAACCTTTTTGGAATAATATATGCCATGACTAGAGGATTTTTCAATGCTCTTGGTTGTTTGGTATTATATCCATATCCACATGAAATTCCCATGCCAATTTTTAGGGGCAAAACGTAAGTTGAATATGAATATTGGACACCTTGAAATCATCCAAGAAAACACTAAATTTTAATAGTGATCACTACAGGATTTTGATAAAAAGTGACTTTGCACTTCATTTGGAAAGTTTTAGACTAGGACTTCAAAATTAAACCATCCCAAATGATCTAAAATTATTTAATAGGAAAAAATTAAAGATAAAATGTGGAATTTTGTGTTATAACCTCTTAAGCACCCTCCCCTATCTGTACACAAGCCTAGAAAGAATCATCTACAACAGGGTTTAGCAAGTTTTCATCTCAATTGGGATAATAATTAAAAAATTAAAGGATTGAGGTGAAAATGGATAATTTTAGGTTAATATGCCTCAATTATAGTTTCTTCTTGTCAACCACATCACTTAATGGAGCTCAAATGCACCGACACATTAAACCTAAAATTTATAAAACATAGTCATCAAGGGTATATTGGCAGTAAGGTGAAAGGTTGAGTCTATTGACCTTATTGTGATTTTTCAAAATTAACATGAGATAAAAGGTATTAATGTGAGTCTAAATTAAATATTAAGGGAACCTACCATATTTTGAGCAAGTTTAAAATAGCTTGTAAGTACCTACAAGCTTGTCTCAGTCTAAACAGGCAGAAAGGACTAGGTTTGGGAACCAAATGATATCATGTACAAAGAGAAGGGAATATATGGTTTAGGAGAATTTTTTTTTTTTTAATAATCACAAACACCATGATTAAGGTCTTTTATGGACATATTAACTTGGGCCAAACCCCAAACACACCTATAAGGTGTCTCAGTCCTCAACAAGTAAATGGCCTAATCTTAGGAATGAGGGATGCATTGGTGTAAAAAATTGAGCTTATCCTTATTAAAATGATGAATTAACACCTATATGAGATTTTTAAAATCATATTTAATTTTTTTTTGTTCTTAAAACATCAACCAAAGCTCAAAATAACCTACAAGTAAGCCTAAACATTGATCTCCTTTTAGGCAGTCATAGACTTAGTCCATGATTCCCAAAGCATGGAAGGTGTTTGAGGGGACAATAGGAATAATTTGGTTCAAATAAATCATTATATTAATTAATAATCCCTAAATTCCTTAAAAAAACTCAAGGAAATCTATCAAACCTCTAAAGTATAACTTATACCCTGCCTACCTTCACAGGCTGCTTGGTTCAAAGTCTACCTTGGGAATTTGAAAAGTTTGGTGATCTATCCTTGGATTTAGATGATAAAAATTGGTAAAAACCATCCTTATTACCCATTATACATTATAAAATTTTAAATTTACCAATTTAAATAAGGTAAACCCTCTCTATTTTGTCTTAGATTAGGGGTCATTTTTCCATGCATGAAGATGATAGTTTTGAGAAAAATGGTGAAATTGATGAACAAAAGGTAATAAAATAAAAAATTAAGGTTTAATAAGCTTTATTAAACATTAAAAAAAATTATAGGATATTTGAGGACAAACAAGGTACACTACACTACAAAGGTTGCAGTCACCATGGTAAGGAATGGTAAGCAAAGGATTTGGTAAGGATGGTCATTTTCATTTTTGAGCTTGGTTAGGATTCCAAAGTTATTGAACCATTATTATGGGACTAATATATATGATTTAAAATCCATAATATTAAAATAAAACTACTGTAGACTCACTTTCTGGGTCAAAGGTACAAGCAAGCCTATTAGCAAGGTCTAGGCCTAATCTCAAAATAGGGTCACTCTTGACTTATAGTTATAATGTAGCCATTATAGTGGTTTAAGAATGATTTTGGAACATATAAATAGGTTAATGAACCATTTTTTTAATTAAATCCATTAATAATCCATTCTGAGCTTGAAAATGTTCACATACGTCACAGAATGCACAAGGACTCGAATACCAAATTGAAAAGCTCAAAAATTGTGTGACCTTATGCATGGGACCTTGAGGTGTTTAGGGAAGATGGAGAGGGTCCTTAATGATTCCTAAGTTTAATTTTTAGGAATTTATAATGTTCCATATTTATGAACAATCCTTTGAGGGCTAGTGCACTCAAAACCCTTGAAAACCTTGTTTTAAGACCTGATGTAAGAAATGAAGCTAAAAAGTGCCTCCAAATGAAATAATTTGACCATGAATATAAAATATAATTTGTTGAAAACTTCATGAGGATAAAATCCATGAAATTATATTATACGTAATCCATATAAGTCTAGTAAAAATCAAGTTTCTTTGACATTTTCTTATGTTTTATAGGTCTTGAAGATGATCATGGGATACCAATCACTTGGGAGGGTAAATTGGGACTATAAACAACTATCCATACCATTTTTATGGATTTTAAATACTCACAAGTTTCCCTTATATGTCTCTCACTTTATCCAATCTAAAGTGACATAGTAGAAAGCATGGAAACTTAAGTTTGAAGTCCTTTTAAGGTATGTTTGATGGTGCCAAGTGTATGAAGTTATAAACCATGTGTCATGATACCCTTGGTATGGATAATTTAGGAATAATTGAAAGATTCTAGTGCCAATTATCAAGTAAGGCCTATGGGAGAGTGATCATGGTTTCAAGGTGATGATGGTGCTTGTGTAAGAGAATAAAAATGATTAAAAAAACTCCCAATATAGGTGGAGGTCCCTTTATAACTTACTCTCATCAACACACATGAGACACTTGTCCATAACCTACTTTAGAATACCCAATAAAGCCCAAGATGAAGGCAGTTTCACATTCGAGAGTGATTGAAGAGATGATATACCACACTTGGAGAAGAGGCTAATTTGGGATGAAATCATATGCAAATCAATTCTATAACTCATTTTCCACCTCACTTCCATAAATTTTAATTGTTTTTCATCTTTGGACACTTGTCCTTGTGCCTCTTCAACTTCTCTTTTCTCTCTCTTCTTCTAAGTTCTATAAATTGAGCCTTCTGGATATTGTATTATTCTATCATAGTTGGTATGGTGAAGCCCTGATAATATGACATTACACTTTGTATTTTAACATTGAATGCTAGTCTCATTCTAAGTTTTGAACATTTTGTCTAAATGTGTGAGTGATGTATAGTGGATCTAAGTGATAGTATCTTCCTTACTCCCTTTATCCTTCATGTTTAAGTAAGAGTTCTAATTTTAACATGTCATGTGAAGTGTGTTGAATGTAATAGGCTCTTATTCAAGTATGAAATTGTCTCTATGGTGTTAAATCTATCCCTAGGTCAGTTATCTTGTTGAATGTCCCAAGTATGCTACCTTTACATTGAAACATTATTTTAGGATCCTTCAATGCATAGAATTAGTCTTAGAAATCATTATTGCTTAGTAGAAGTTTGATAGTCTGTGGGATATGTGTTGGTGGATCACCTCTTTAGTGTAGTTTCCATTTTATGCAAGCTTCTAACTCTTTTCATAAACAAGCATTAGAGTAAGAGATAGGCACTTAAAGAATAATCTAGGGAGCTAGCCATTTCAATCATAGATATTCATCTCTCTTACAAGTTCCCACAACTTGAGAGATGATTAAATGTTGCATCAAATTTTAGGAGCTTGATAGAGTATCCTAGGGTACACAATTTGATGACAATAGTTCTGGCATGCTCGGTGGGATAGCTAGTCCTAATTATTTCCATGTCAAGGTGAATGCTAGTCTTGACAAGCCCAAGGTTGTAGAAGTGTTTCTAGTCTAGCATTTATCAACTCCAAAAGGTCAAAATTTATTGTTTTAGATCAATTTTTCCATATTGTACTTCATGGTCTTCACTAGATCATCATTTATAGCTTTCAATTAAGTCCATCTACTTAAAACTCCTCTTGAGGAACAACATCTTGAACCATTCCTAACATTTAGATATCTTGAACAAGAAGGTTTTAAGGAAGAAGAAGAAGTTGAGGAAATAAGAGATTGAGAAGAGATGGCTGGGCAACATGCTTTCCTAGCCTTCAACACCAAAAATCCAATCAACCTTCTGCATATGACCCTATTCCTCCCAATGCTACCAAAAGTCTCCCTAATTTTAATGGAGAAGGCCCTATTACCCCATCTAAGCACATTATGGACATTTCAAATTTTTACAACTTTAACAATATCACTCAAGCTAACATAACCTTTTAGACTACTTGCCATGTCTCTAGAAGCTAAGCCACTTGATTGGTATAGGACATTAGAGGATGGTTGCATTACTAATTTGGATTACTTTAGAGAGTTCTTGGTGAACATATTTGAGAATAAGAGTGACCATACTTCACTAATTCACCAGCCAAATGTGATAAGAAGAGGTTCTAATAAATCTATGGGAGATTTCAATGAAAGTTTTCAAAGGGCATGGCATATATGTCCACCTATCATGAGGCCTCCTCCAAGCTTTGTATTCCCCACCTATATCAATGCCATTAGTACTAATATGGTAGTGATGTAGTATAAATTAGGAGGATTTACTTTATCAAAAGCATATGAGATGGTTATTAAAGTGGAGAATAGTTTGATACAACTTTAGAAATTACCCCCAAGAGTTTCCATGCCTTTGTTGTCTCATTGTTCAATTGAAAATCCAAGTGTAGCAAAAATTATCAATTCCAATTTCAAGCCTATAACCCCTTCCAAGAAGGTGGTTAATGTTATAGACAAATATGAAATGATTCGGTCATTACAAGCTTAGCTCAAACAAGATCAATTGCATACAAGTGCTCCACCCAATCCCCAATATTATCCTTGACAAGCTTATAGACCTCCACCCCAATATAATTACCAAGGAAGAGGACAAGGTACACAAGGTTTTAATAGGAATCCCAATGTCTATAATCCTAACTCCATCCCATCCACAATGGTTGTTATCCTAGTCCATGCTAACCTAGTTCAAGGAGAGGAACATTTAGATCAATGGGGAAAATCTCAAGGTCAGTTTGTGCATGATGGTAGAGAAGGTTTTCAATCCTTGGTGACACAATAAGGAGCTACTCCTAGCCTTGCATCAGTAGATGAAAATCTCATGCAAAGGGATACTCATGGAGAGGGTAGTATCCAAAGTACCATTTATATAAACTTTTAAAAGGAGGATAATTATGTGTTGAATTAAACTACATCAGTTGTAATTAACACAAGATCCAAAAAAAGAGATTTATGAGATGTTATAGAATCACATGTGACTCCAAGTGATGCCTCTCCAAGGACACAAATTTTGAATCCTAATGTAATACCTCATACTAGTCACACTCCTCATCAAAGTCATAATGTGATCAAAGTTGTCAAGCCTATAATGCATCAACTTCAAGCTTCCTCACTACCATTAAGAATGAAAGAAAAGTTAAATACTTCCCCTCTAAACATTATTGATTCTTTGAAGAATACCAAGACAAGCATATCTCTTTGGGAAGTCTTGAAAATGCCTAGTCAAAAAGAACTTCTACAAGAAAAAATTATAAACATCCATGTAGCCCCTCAAGCTCCAAGATACAATGGTGTAGCCCTTACCAATACACTAAGTCATGTCCTAATAATTAGGTGTCATGGAAAGTGTTTGAAAATTATAAACACATTTTCCATTTCTTGAAAAATGAGGAAAAATATTCTTCAAAGAACCAAAAGAAGCTTCAAAATCAATATGAAGAGTAAGTCATTCAAATGAAGACAAATAAGATACCTAAAGAGATGGTCACCTTGAAGATTATTTTTAATGATTATGATAAAAATAGGATGGAAAGAGTGAGCATGTCCACAAAGGAGGAGAACTATGAAAGAGTCATGATCTTCAAGGACAAACTTCTAAAAATTGGTAAGATATTTTCTCCATCCAAAAGGCAAGCCTTTATTGAATTATGTAAAGAGTTTAATGATATATTTTCTTGGGAATAAAAGGATATAAAAGGGTTTAATCCAAGTATAAATGATCACACCATTGAGTTATAACCTGGATCTAAACCAGTTAGGCTTAAACAAAGGCCTATCAATCCCAAGATAGAGGAACTCATGAAGAAAGAGCTTACCAAATTGATTGAGTCTAGGATTATCTTTCCTATCAAGAACTCAACTTGGGTAGCTAATCTTATACCTATTCTAAAGAAGAGTGGAGATATCAAACTTTGTGTCGATTTTAGAGACCTTAATAGAGTGTCTCTCAAGAATCATTATCCACTACCTTTTATGGAACAAATTTCGCAAGTTGTTTCACGTTCTCAACGTTTTTCACTTCTTGATGGCTATTCAAGTTATAACCAAATATTGGTGAATGAAGAAGATAATTTAAAGACAACCTTTACTATAAAATGGGGAACCTTTGCGGTTGTGTACCTTGATGATATAAATATTTTCTCAAAAGATTTTAATGATCATATGAAACATCTAATGCAAGTGTTTGAGAAGTATAGAGAGTATGGAGTATCTCTTTATCCAAAGAAGTGCATCTTTTATGTCCATGAAGGTAAGTTATTGGGTCATATTACTTCAAAATAAGGTTTGTGTATTGACCCTTAAAGGTTTGAGGCCATTTTAAGCATGTCTTTGCCTCTACACAAGAAAGGGATACAAATTTTCTTGGTTAAAATAAACTTTATAATAAGGTTTATTCCAAGTTTTGAAACTTTGGTGAAACCTATCACAACCATGCTCAAGAAGAACCAAGATTTTGCTTAGACAAAGGAAGGTAAGAATAATTTTGAGGCAATCAAATAAGTAATTGTACAATATAATACTATCTTAAACCCAAACTTTTCCAAATATTTCATACTCTATACCTTTGCTCACCTTGATACAATCTAAGCTATGCTTATGCAAAAAAATGATGAAGAAATAAAGCAACCAATTGCATTCTTTATCCAAGGGTTGGAAGACTATGACGTCAAGTATGCATTTCTTGAGAAACAAGTTCTAGATATGATAAGAGGATTGAAAAAAATTAGGCACATGGTTTTAAATAACAAGGTACATATCATGGTCTCTCATCTTAGCACCAAAGAGTTTCTCTTAAGAAAAGATCTCAATGAAAAGAGAGCTGAATGGATTACAAAGGAAATAGTGTATGATGTTTATATCAAGGTAAAAAACTTGGTGAGAGGGAAGGTGTTATGTTAAATTTTAGCTTCAAATCTTTAAGGGCCAAAGTAAGAAGTCTTGGTCAATCAAGCTCATGCCCAATCAGCTGACCACATGCTAATTCAAAGTTAGACAAAATACATCATTGGGTTCCTCTAAAATGGTGAGTGTTCCAATGGCTTAAAAATTTCTCAAAGAAGGTATTTTATATTTCAAACCATTCCTTATTATCTTGTAGATGTTATTCTCTTCAAAAATGATGTGAATAGTGTGCTATTGAGGTGTGTTAATAATGATCAGTTTGGTATGTTACTGGAAAAGTTTCACAATGGTGTAGATTGAGGTCATTTATCCCTTAAAAAAATAGATACAAAGATAATGAGGGATGGCTATTTTTTGCCTAGCCTTTTCAAGTATTTCTACAATCTATCTAAGATGTGTCCTCAATGTGCCTTTTTTAAGGCAAACAAAAGCTTACAACCCTTCCATTGAATCCTATCCAAGTAGACTAGACCTTCATGCAATAGGGCCTTGATTTCATTGGTATTATCAATCCTTCATCAAGTGATGGACACAAATGGATACTGAGTACAATTGATTACTTCACAAGGTGGGTGGAGGTTGTTGCATTGAAAGAGGTAAGTGAAAATGCTATCTTGGAGTGATATGAAAGCATCATAACAAGGTTTAGAGTTCCCTATACTATCATTTATGATAGTGTACTTTCTTTTATGACTACTAATACCTTCTATTGAGTAAATAGGAATGTATTTTACTTGAACACTTCATCCAACTATTACCCTCAAGGTAATGGATTGGCCGATTCCACCAATAAAAACCTCATCAAGATTATCAAAAGGACATTGGAGAACAATCAAAGGGCATGGAATATCAAGTTGAAAATAACCCTATGGCTGATAGGATTACTCCCAAGAGGTAAATTGATAATTCCCCTTTTATCCTTGTTTATGGAAGAGAATATATATTGTCCATATGTCAAGAACTACCTGCTCTAGACTTCGCACATCAGTTGGAGCTACTTGAGAATATTTCAATGGAAGTTAGATTAACAAAACTAATGAAGTTACAAGAAGTAAAGGACAATGAACATAAGACCATGGAACACCACCAAGTACTCATAAAGAAGTCTTTTTAAAAGATATCAAGTACAAGAGTGTTCAAATAAGATGATTTAGTTCTAAAATGGGATGAGGACAAAGCAAAACTAGGTAGACATAGGAAGTTTGATGCCTTATGAAGTGGTCCTTACATCATTAGCAAGTAAAATCAAAACAATTATTTTAAACTAATTAAGATGAATGGAGATCATTTGTCTATCCCTATGAAATGGATATATCTAAAGCTCTTCTATTAGTCCTTGTGAGGTCTATTTTATAAATAATAGCATAGGTGCATGTTTTTCATCCTTTGGTTGTGTTCCCTAAGTGTTTTAGTTGAACACATTTGTTGTTCCTTTGAGTGTGTCTTTTGTGTGTGTTTTCCTTTGGTTTTATGTGTTTTTAAAGGAATTTGAGTGTTATGTAAGCATTAGAGAGACTCCATGGCCCAATGGATGGAATAAGGCTACTAGTCCTTAACATAGGCAAGCATGTTACCCCTAGGAATTGCCAAGAATGTTGACCAAATTTGACTTATATTCAAATTTGGGTCAAAACCTACTATTTTTAACTTTTGAATAAGGTTTCATGTCTCCTGTGGGGTCTTTCATTGTCCTATATGTCTCACTTATCCTTCCCTTAGTCCTTATTAAAGCTCACTTCCCTTATACTAGGCCAGTCAACCAAAGTCAACATTGGTCAACCATGGTAAAACTTAGTCAAAGGCTTAATTTATTTTTAATATGTCCTAAAATTGTCTTTCATAGGTTTCAAGGTGTCTTCAAGCCATAAGTTATCCACTTGCTAGGCCTCATGTGCAAAAACTGCCTTTTGGCCACTTTTCTAACATAACAAATGACTTGTACGGATGGTGGGGTTATAAAATTTATCACCAACGTGGATCCTAACATGGAGGATGTCAAATGATGTCATAATCTATCAGAGGTCAGTTAAATAATTAGTCATGAGTAGTAAATGGTAGTTTTTCCTTAAAAATAGGCCTCTTTGGGCACTTGAACGGACTCCTTGAGTTCACTTGTAGCTAAAAACGTGGGTGGTGTGAATATTCACCCCCCCCATAGGCTATTTCCATGTTTTTTTTATATATATTTCATAAAAATTTCATTTATAACTTATTTTCCTTCATTTTTTCCTAGCAAGCCAAAGAAGGCCAAATTTAAGCACTTGTTATGGGTCGTACAAGTAGAATCAAGAAGAATGGTCTTGGGAGTGGATAGTACTTTGAGTTTAATTCACATACATAAAAATAACTCTTAGATTTTTGTCTCTTCCTTCAAGAACAATCACCTACACCTCATATAGTTTTTTATGAACTTGCATTCAAGAGGTGTATGGGTTTGTATTTGTTTCTTGTTTTCAGAGATCCATGGATCTGTATGATCTTGAGGGAGTATTTTCAAGTTGGAATAGGCCCTCTCCATGGTTTTCTCTTGATCTAACACCTTATCTATCAAATTCCTTGAAGGAGACTTCCCAAAGTATGCTTGTTTCTCAAGTTGGCAATCATAGATGCATAACATGTGTTTTTGCAATGTGGAAGAGACTCCATGGGATGTTTAGTGTCCTCATATTCATGTTTTAAATTTTTTTTCTTTTAATGGTCTTATGAGATATCAAATTATCACCCCCTCAAGGCAAATTTTCTAGCTTTTACTTTTTCACTGCCTTGTCACTCATAGTCACCTTATACAGGAGCTCCAAGAGGTTTTTACAGAGGTGTGAAGGGTGAAAAACATGATGGAATTCATGTTTGAGATTCTAGCATACCCAAGATTCATATCATTAATTTCATGAGGATAAGTATGCTATACAAGGAAGAGTTTTCCTTCAAAATAATGATCAAACTGTATTGGACTCACAGTCCCTAAATCACCAAAATATAGATCCTTGAGCCTTTTTGGAATAATATATGCCATGACCAGAGGAGTCTCCAATACTCTTGGTTATATGGTATTATATACCTATCCACATATAATTTCCATGACAATTTTAAGGGGTAAAAGGTAAGTGAAAGATGAAGATTGAATACCTTGAAATCATCTAAGAAAATACTAAATTTTGATAGTAATCACCTGCATGATGTTGATAAAAAGTGACTTTGCACTTCATTTGGATAGTTGTAGACTAGGAAATAAAAAGGAAACTAACCCAACTGATCCAAAAGACTTTAATAGTCCAATATTATATATAAAATGTGTAATTTGAGTTAAAACCTCCTAAGCACCCTCCCCTATCTGTACACAAGCCTGGGAAGAATCATCTACAGTAGGCTTTAGCAAGTTTTCATCTTAGTTAGGATAATAATGACCAAATTGAAGGATTGAGGTTTAAATGGATACTTTCAGGGTACTAGGCCTAAATTGGAGTTTCTTATTGTCAACTGCATGACCTAAGGGAGCTCAAGTGCACCTATAGGCAGACCTAAAATTTGTAAAACATAATCACGAAGGGTATATTCACAATAAGGTGAAATGTTGAGTCTATTGACCTTATTGTGAGTTTTCAAAATTAACTTGAGATAAAATGTAGTAATTTGAGTCTAAATTAAATCTTAAGGTACCCTACCACACTTTGAGCAAGTTCAAAATAGCCTATAACTATATACAAGCATGTCTCAATCCAAATAGGTAGAAAGGACTAGGTTTGGGAACCAAATGATATCATGCACAAAGAGAAGGGAATATATGGTTTAGGAGTAATAAATCATTTCTAAATAATAAAAAACACCATGATGAAGGTATTTTAGGGACATATTAACTTGGGCCAAACCCTAAACACACCTACAGGGTGTCTTAGTCCTCAACAAGCAAATGGCCTAATCTTAGGAATGCGGGATGCATTGGTGTAAAAATTTGATATTAGCCTTAGAAAAATGATGAAGTACCACATATAAGATATTTTTAACATCATATTTTGTTAGGTTGTGGAGCTAAAAGCTTCAACTATTGCAGACATGGAGAGGTTGTTGAGTTCCAGAAGTACTGGCATCGGCAGTGTAACTGACGTCGGTCACATACAGTGCAGAAGGCAATCAGCATCGATAGGGAGACGGCTGACATCGGTCAGCACCAGGCAGATAGGGACTAACGTCGATTGCCTGTGTGTTCCAAAACTGTTTGTTACACGAATAGTTAGTTGAACGGAGTGTTTGCATGTTAAAGGGTTAATTATAGTCTCAAGCTGCGTGTCTAATTATTGTAATTAGAGGTCTATTTTTGTATGCATGGGAACCTATTTAAAGACCCATGAGGCATGTATTGTAATCAAGAAGGCAAGTAAAGTATTGAAGTAAAGAAGCAAGGTCAAGGAGATCTACAAGGTGTAAGGTCAAGGAGATCAGCTGAATCATTCAAGGAGGGGATAACAACTCAGGTTGTTGAGTTGGTTGTGGTTGAGCAAGAGAGAGAGGGAAGAATTCCTTGAGGTGTGGCAAGCCTTTGAGGTGGAAGAAGAAGTGACATCTTCTTTATTTTCTTTTCTTCTAAGAGTATTTAATACAAGATTGTGTATTGTCTCTCAAATTATTTGTTGTTTCAAGTTTCTAGTTACTTAATCATTCTGGTATAATTTTGTGTTTAATTGCTTATAAGAAAGGTAATCAATTGTGCTTCCTTGGAGGGGTTCCTGACAGTTGGTATCAGAGCTTAGGTTACAGGGAGTAGGTTATTGTTTGATTACAGGTCATTCACAGGGGTTTCTGTTTGAGTGGGAGTATAGCAATGGCAGAAGAAAGTAAGCTATGAATGGAGAAGTTTAACGGCAAGAATTATCAATATTGGAGGATGCAGATAAAAGATTATCTATATCAGAAGGATTTGTACTTACCATTGGGTGGGGTTACATGCAAGCCCACAGATATGAAGGATGAAGAATGGAATGTTCTTGATCGGAAGGCTCTAGGTTCCATAAGGTTGAGCCTTGCATCGTCTGTGATTTCCAACTTATCACAGTGTAAGACAACAGAAGAGTTGATAAAATATTTGGAAAATTTATATGAAAAGCCCTCGGCTTCAAATAAGGTATTTCTTATGAAGCAGTTATTTACTTTGTAAATGCAGGAAGGTGGATCGATACATACTCATCTTAGTGATTTCCATGGTTTGGTAAACTAGTTAGCTTCAGTCAATATTGTTTTTGATGATGAAGTAAAGGCTCTCTTAAGCTTATGCTCTTTACCTGAAAGTTGGAATAGTTTAGTTATGGCAGTAATTAATTCTACGTTTGCTTCTAAAATCTTAAAAGTTGATGATGTTGTGAGTGTAATCTTGAATGAAGAAATACGCAGGAAAAGCACAGGTGAATCATCAGGGAATGCTCTAAGTGCAAAAAGCAGGGGAAGGCAAAGAGAGAAGGTCGAGCAAGGGAAATCAAGGTCGAAGATGGGAAGGAGATCTGAATCTAGAGGTGTCACCTGATGGTTTTGTGGAAAGAGAGGACACACAAAGAAAGAGTGTTGGTTGAGGGATAAATAAAATCAACATGAAGGTAATGAAGAAGCAAAGGATGTAGGTATTGTGGCACAGGGTGCTCTCATACTTTCTTTGGATAGTTAGATAGAATCATGGGTTTTAGATTCAGGTTCTTCTTTTCATGCATCCTCAAACAGAGATTTGTTCCATGAGTATGTCCAGGGAGAATTTGGAGTGCTTTATTTAGGGGATGGTACGCCTTGTCAAATAGTTGGCAAAGGGAAAGTGCAGCTGAAATTGCAGATGGACAACACATGGGTGTTGAAGGAGGTTATGCATGTCCCAGTTCTAAAGCAGAGTTTGGTTTCTGTAGGAAGGTTGGGTGATGAGGGATGCACGATAACCCTCACAATGGATTCTTGGAAGGTTACCAAGTGTGCACTTGTTTTAGCAAGAGGTAAGAAAGTAGGTACTCTTTATCTATATACTTGTATTACTGATTCTACTTCTGGTTTATCTACTTCAGCTGTAGATTCAAAGATGTGGCTTAATAGGCTTGGTCACATGAATAAGAAGGGAATGGAAGTTCTTAATTCAAAAGGTATGAGTTTAGATTTGGAAGGCATAGATCAAGTTCATTGCAGGAAAAGGAAATTTGATGCTTTTGACAAGAACAGGGAAACCTTGGTGTTTATGGAGGAGATGATGGATAGAGATCAGTTACAAGGGTTGAATAATTCTAAGAAAGGTAGTATGGATAGGGTTTTGATCCAAGATGATCTCATGGATAAAGAATTCATCACTTATAGGAACACACAGACACCAATGTCGGTCACTTGGAACCGACATCAGTCAGGCAGATACCGACATCGGTCATGTGCAGACCTGTAGGGTCGATAGAGTCGGGCAAGAGAAGTCTAACATTGGTCAGACAAGAATCGATGTTGGCAAAGGGGACACTGGTGTCAGCTAGGGAAATGACGTTGGCATTCAGGGTCAATGTAGGGAATTGACATCGATCGGTTGCAGACTGGGAGATGGCTGAGATCGGTCACTGGAACGGATGTTGGGCAGACAGCAAGCTGTCAAGGAGTCTCAAACACCCATATGGAGGTCAGAAAGGGTATGTGAACCTCATATTTTTTGTTCACCTTCTTTATTTTATTTGTTGCTTACTGATGGTTGAGAACCAGGAAGATGTGAAGAGGCAATGCAGGTAGAATCTAAAAACAGTGGGAGCTTGGCATGGATGAGGAGTGTGAGTCCTTGGAGAAGAACCAAACATGTGTTTGTTGGTGGAGTTGTCAGCTGGAAGAAAGCACTGGATGAGGGATGGATTTCCAAGTTAGAGAAGAGAGTGGATGGACACGTGAGATAGAAAGCTAGGGTATATGGTCTTGATTAGGCTGCAAGACAATGGAGGTTTGACCATTGTATTTATCTTTACCAGGTTGGATAATATTAGCTACATTATCTTGTTGTTGTATTGTGTCATTTGTTGCAGGTTTACATATATAGGGAGTTGATGAGCTAAGGGTAAAGTTAGTTCAGAGGTATGTCATGAAGAATTTGGGAGCAGCAAAATTCTTTTGGCATAAGAGACATGGAAGATCACAGGTTGATTTTGTCTCTAGTGGGAGTTGTCAAAAAGTTCAGATGTGGCAGGGGACTTGGATGACAGGTATAGCATCATAGGTTTTGTGGTGGTTGGTCTTCAAGAGTGATCTTGAATAGGGATATAGAGCCAAGGGAAAAAACTAGATGGTGTACAGGTATAGGTACAGTTGTAGCTATTTATCTCTAAGTGGGAGATTGTTAGGTTGTGGAGCTAAAAGCTTCAACTGTTGCAGACATGGAGAGGTTGCTGAGTTCCAGAAGTACCAGCATCAGCAGTGTAACTAACATTAGTCACATACAGTGTAGAAGGAAACTAGAATTGGTAGGGAGTCGGTTGACATCATTCAGCACCAGGCAGACAGGGACCAATGTCGATCGCCTGTGTGTTCCAGAACTATTCGTTGCACGAACAGTTAGTTAGTTGAATGGAGTGTTTGCATGTTAAAGGGCTAATTATAGTCTCGAGCTACATGTCTAATTATTGTAATTAGAGGTCTATTTTTGTATGCATGGGATCCTATTTAAAGATCCATGAGGCATGTATTGTAATCAATAAGGCAAGTAAAGTATTGAAGCAAGGAAGCAAGGTCAAGGAGATCTACAAGGTGTAAGGTCAAGGAGATCAGCTGAAGCATTCAAGGAGGGGATAACAAATTAGGTTGTTGAGTTGGTTGTGGTTGAGAAAGAGAGAGAGGGAAGAAGTCCTTGAGGTGTGGCAAGCCTTTGAGGTGGAAGAAGAAGTGGCATCTTCTTTATTGTATTTTCTTCTAAGAGTATTTAATACAAGATTATGTATTGTCTCTCAAATTCTTTGTTGTTTCAAGTTTCTAGTTACTTAATCATTTTGGTATAATTTCATGTTTAATTGCTTATAATAAAGGTAATCAATTGTGATTCCTTGGAGGGGTTCCTGACATATTTAATTTTTTTTGTTTCTAAAACATCAACCAAAGCTGAAAATGACCTACAAGTAAGCCTAAATAGTGATTTCCTTTTAAGCAGTCATAGACCTAGTCTAAGATTCCAAAAGTATGGAAGGTGTTTGAGGGGCCAATATGATATAATATGGTTCCAATAAATCATTATATTAATTAATAATCCATACATTCCTTAAAACAACTCAAGGCAATCCATAAAATATCCAAAGTATAATCTATACCCTGCCTACCTTCACAGGTTGCTTGGTTCAAAGTCTACCTTGGTAATTTGAAGATTTTGGTGATCTATCCTTGGAGTTATAAGATAAAAATAATTAAAAACCATCCTTTTTACTCCTTATATACTATAAAATTGTAAATTTACCAAGTTCAATAAGGCAAACCCTCTCTCTTTTCTCTTAGAGCAGGGGCAGTTTTTCCATGCATGAAGATGATAGTTTTGATAAAAATGGTGAAATTGATGACCAAAAGGAAATAAAAGACAAAATTAAGGTTTAATAATATATAATAAACCTAACACAACATAAAAAACCTTCATATTAGCTTTGATGTAAAATAGGGTACCCTATACTACAAAGGTTACAGTCACCATGGCAATGAATGGTAAATAAAGAATTTGGTAAGGATGGTCATTTTAATTTTTGATCTTGGTTAGGATTACCAAGTGATATAAATATGATTAATGGAATAATATATATGTTTTAAACCACATAATATGAAAATAAAATTGCTGTAACCTCATTATTTGGGTTAAAGGTGCAAGCAGGCCTATTGGCAAGGTCTAGGCCTAGTCTCAAAACAAGGTCACTCTTTAGTTTTAGTTATAATGGAGCCATTATAGTGATTTAAGAATGTTTATGGAACATATAAATAGGTTTATGACCAATTTTTCTCAATTAAATCCATTAATAATCCATTTTGAGCTTGAAAATGTTCACAGACTTCACATAATACACAAGGACTCGAATGCCAAGTTAAAAAGCTCAGAACTTTCATGACCTTATGCATGGTACATTGAGGTGTTTATGTAATATGGATAGGGTCCATGAGGATCCATAAGTGTAATTTTTAGGAATTTATAATGTGTCATATTTATGAACAATCCTTTAAGGGTTAGTGTACTCAAAACCCTTGAAAACCCTATTTTAAGACCCGATGTAAGAAATAAAGCTACAAGTGCCACAAAATGAATGAATTTGACCATAAGTATAAAAGATAATTTGTTTAAAACTTCATGAGGATAAAATACATGGAATTAGATTGTATATAATCCAAATAGGTCAAGTAAAAATAAGGTTTCTTTGAAATTTTTGTATGATTTTTAGGTCCTGAAGATGATCATGGGATATGAATCACTTGGGAGGTTAAATTGTGATTTTAACCAAGTCTCCATACCATTCTTAGATATTTTAAATACTCACAAGTTTCCCTGTTAGGTCTCTCACTTCAGCCAGTCTAAAGTGACATCTCAAGTGACATAGTGAAAAGCATGAAAACTTTAATTTTGAAGTATTTTTAAGGTATGCCTAATGATGACAACTATATGAAGTACTCCACCATGTGTCATGAGACCCCTATTATGGATTAGTTAGGAACAATTTAAAGATGCTAGTGTCGATTGTCAAGTGAGGCCTATGGGAGAGTGATCATGGTTGCAAGGTGATGATGGTGCTTGTGTAAGACAATATACATGATTAGATAAAATCCTGATGGTTCCAAGTGTATGAAGTTATAAACCATGTGTCATGAGACCCTTGGTATGGATCATTTAGGAAGAATTGAAAAATGCTAGTGTCAATTATCAAGTAAGGCCTATGGGAGAGTGATCATGGTTTCAAGGTGATGATGGTGCTTGTGTAAGAGAATAAACATGATTAAAAAAACTCCAAATATAGGTGGAGGTCCCTTTTTAACTTACTCTCATCAACACACATGAGACACTTGTCCATAACCTACTTTGGAATTCCCAAGAAAGCCCAAGATGAAGGCAATTTCAAAAGAGAGAGTGATTAAAGAGATGATACACCACACTTGGAGAAGAGGCTAATTTGGGATGGAATGATATGAAAATAAGTTCCATAACTCCTTTTCCACCTCACTTCCATAAATTTTAACTTATTTTCATCTTTGGACACTTGTCCTTTTGCCTCTTCAACTTCTCTTTTCTCTCTCTTCTTCCAAGTTCTATAAATTTAACCTTTTGGCTATTGTATGAATCTATCACAGTTGGTATGGAAAATCCCTACTAATATGACATTAAACTTTGTCTTTAAACATTTAATACAAGTCAAATTCTAAGTTATGAACATTTTTTCTAAATGTGTGAGTGATTTATAGTGGAGATAAGTGATAGTATCATCCTTACTCCCTTTATCCTTCAGGTTTAAGCAAGATTTCTGATTTTAAAAGGTTATGTGAAGGGTGTTGAATGTAATAGGCTATTATTCAAGCATTAAATTGTCTCTATGGTGTATAATCTATCCCTAGGTCAGTTATATTATTGATTGTCTCAAGTATACTACCTTCACATTGAAGCAGTATGTTAGGATCCTTCAATGCATAGAATTGGTCTTGGAAAGCATTGTTGCTTAGTAGAAGTCTGATAGTCTATGGGATATGCCTTGGTGGATCACCTCTTTAATTTAGTTTCCATTTTATGAAATATTATAACTCTTTTCATAAACAAGCATTAGATTAGGAGATAGGCACTTAAAGAAGAATCTAGGGATCTAGCCCTTTCAATCCTAGAGATTCATCTCTCTTGAAAGTTCCCATAATTTGAGAGATGATTCAATGTTGCATCAAATTTTAAGAGCTTGATATAGTATCCTATAGTGCACAATTTGATGACAATAGTTATTTAACTAATTGGTGTTTTATCTTTTATAATTCAAGATAGATTTTTTGGGTATGCATAGGCCTAATTGTGAACATTACTAATATCATGCTTCAAGTGGTGGTTGGAGATAAAAAGTTTCATGTACATAATATGATCTTATTATAGGTATATTAGATTGTAACATGAAGTTTTACTTACATTTTTGGAGTTTTAAAGTTTTCCAAGGAGGTCAAAGTCTAACGTGTGCTAATGAAGGCCTAATTGAATTAGGTTTCTTTAAGGCCTAAAAGAGATTTTGGTCCTATATGTTATAATTGACATATTATAATGTCTTATTCATGTATTAAATTTTTTATATGACATATTGAAAGGGTAATCCAAATGTTCAAGTGTATATGTCCAACAAATAGGTGTATGATCAAGAGACCTATATATACAATGTAGTTTTAGGCCTATTTATGTGTGTAGATGTCAAGTGAATTAAATAGTGATTTGGTAAGCATACTGATATATTTTAGACCATAAAAATATCATATAGATACTATTATTAATATTTTACATAGGTTCTATGTATGAAAATCAAGATCATATGACCTAATCAAGTCAAGAAGAGGGCTAGTTGAGTGAAGAAGCCTAGAAGGTAGTTTGAGAGGGATAATGTTGGATAATTGTTAATTATGTCATGGTGATGTCATTTATGTGTCAAGGTGATTGGATGAAGTGACTTTATATTCTAATTGATAATGAAAAAGTGTGTAATGTGATTGTCCTAGTGTGTTTAAAGTTGGCATGGTTGATCTTCAGTTTTGGCATGGTTATAGATGTTTAGGGATGAGTATGGTGAAGTTAGGATGTGAAAGAGGTCCTATAATATGTTTTATATGATTTTATTTCTTATTTTCATGAGTGGATTTCATTTTTTTATCATTTTTTTCATCTAGACATTTTAGGTCTAGGGGTAGAAAATCTAAGTAGGTAGTTTGCTAACTTCACTATTACCATGTGTGGATGCATCAGGGGGAGTTAGTCATATGGTTATGATAAAATTTGTGCCTAATTACTATGAAATAAAATTTATGTCATGTTATGAAGTGAAACATAAGATATGCTAGTGCAAATTTGGGCTCCCAGGTAGTTTGATAATGTTTTCCGATAGCCAAATTTGTAATGTAACAAGAAGAACCAAATAAGCATATTGATTTAGTCATATCTCACATGTGTGGAAGTTTCAAGATAATTTGATCATATGGGTTTATTCATTTTTTTTCCTAGATGATATGAAATAAATTTTAGGTCATGTAATGAAGCATGAAAAAATATATGCATGTTCAAAGTTGGCCTTCCAGGCAGTTCTTGACATAGTTGACTCTATGAACAGATATATTTAAGGAGGCATTTTAATGTCATTATATCTAAAACTTATGAGGGTTAAAAAATTATATTTAAACATGGCTGGATTCCTCTTTTAAATTATAACATATTGTCTAAATTTGAGAACATGTAAGTGAGAAAGGTAAAAGATATGACTGTGCAAAGTAAGCCTTCTAGGCTGATAGCAATGGTCCCATACTTAGTCTATTTTACATGATATTAAAGATCAAGACTATATGGATATATAATGTCTCATGGGTAATAATACAATGAATATCTATGGTGTGTATTAATTTTAATTGGTCAAAGTTTTTGTTGGTTAATGAAGTTAAAGATAGAGCTCATTACAAAGGGATCAACAGAGCATGTTCATTCCAAGATGTTTGAAAGTATCAAGATGAGGATAAGTGATCAATTTTTATCAGTATAAGTGATCAAAAGGAAAATTATGGTACTTGTTGGTTGATTATTTTTTCGATCAGCGTACTGATAAACAAAATAGGTCTGATCGGCCAAATTAGGAAGATTGGTCATCCAAATGTGTAGGTTTACCACATCAAAAGGGGACTAATCTCTCCTCTCATCAAGGGGAGGTTCCCTATAGATATGCTATATATATATATATAAACAAAAAATAATACTCAAGGGTATGATAAACCGTCCATATCTCTTTCTTTAGAGATGATGCATGTAAATCAAGGGAAATACAGAAAGCACTCCTCTTTTTTCAGAAGTACTATTCAGCAAACCACAAGAATACTCTTGGTAGTAATTGAAAAATGTAACCAAGGACGTAGTAACCAGCAAATTGAGATGTAGCACAAAGTCTCCACCTGAATTTCCCAAGAGTGAGATACGAAGGACAATGAGGGCCCAAAGTCATCTCAAGGTCCTTTACACAGAAACAAAAAGAAAACACACTAAAGACAATTATGGGGGCACAAAGTCTCTCCACAGTTGACTTCAGGACACCTTCCTAACTACTTTCACTAATTCTACTTATTGAATTAAAGGAATAGAAAATATATTAAGGAAAAAGACATAAGAACAGTTTCCCCAATAATAAAGATGTCACAACACAAAGTCAAAAAAGTCACTTGCTTTCTTATTCTAATAACAAAATATGATCAACAATTTGAGCTCAAAGTCTCATTAATGCCTTCCAATTTGGGCAAATTTTTATTTTTGATTGTCAGAGAGAGATCCCTTTCAATAATAAAAGAGAGTCCCTTATATAGCCTCTTCAAGAAAGACTCAAGAACAGTAACACATCATGTTGCATTGAATTCTGTTAAGAAGATAGGCTAGAATTTAGGGGCATTTACCCATTTGTTTTTCTCAATGCAGAGAAACGGGTCACACCATTAAATGTTTGCATCCTTCAATGTCTACCTGGTGATCTGCTTCTAGAAACATATCTAATGCATAAATGTTTTTGGTCCTTCTTCATTGTTCCTCCTTTTTTAGTTATTTGAATTGGGTCCTAGATTCAATTCGATGCTCTGTTCCTTAGTCACTTTTTGCTGGTCTTTAGCAATTGACGCATGGCACATTCTACTGCTAAACAGGCGAAGA
Organism: Torreya grandis; assembly: GCA_037957365.1. Lineage (NCBI taxonomy): Eukaryota > Viridiplantae > Streptophyta > Pinopsida > Cupressales > Taxaceae > Torreya > Torreya grandis. The sequence goes on from JARHVA010003132.1 coordinate 715,073, forward strand.
CACATGGCAACTTCCACAGGACTCTAAGAAATGTTCATTGATAGAGGCTTTAAAACCTATTATAAACTCAAAATCATAGGTGTAGACACTTGTCACTCTCTACAGAGTTACACTGAAAAAGGTGGCAGCTTCTGCTTGCCTCTTGAGAAACTTGCGAATGATGACACATGGTAGCTTCTATTGCATTTGATGAGAGACACGTGGTAGGTTTTGCTACTTTGATACTATCTCTCAATGGATGACACATGGAAACATCTGCTATGAATTTGATGAAGGACATGTGGTGGCTTCTACTACTCTGAGAAATAAAGTGAAATGAGGCTCAAAAGATGACACTTGGCAGCATCCACTAGGTTCTGTTAGGTTTTTGCTCGTTTCCCTCCATAAGGGTTCTAGGCCTTAGTTCACCACCCTATGCAAGGGTATCTAATCCTTTGGCTTTGGGGCAACCCCTTGAATTTGGCAACTAAGAGTCCCCTGCAAGGGTACTTACCCTTCGGGGTCCTTCAGCGGCCTTTTGTCTTTGGAGTCCTTTGGAGATTTTCTCATGGACATTTTTTGCAGACATTTTCCCACAAACAAAAAGTCTGCAAGAATTGTTCTAACTGCTTTGTCTTTGGCCTTCAAAAATTCTTTCAGGCTTTCCTCCAGCAGCTTCTCTAAATTTCTTCAGACTTTTTGTTTGAAGGAATTCCTTCAGACAAAAAGTCTGAAGGAATTATGCCTTTGTCTTTCAACTGCCTTAAACAAAATTTTGAAAGAACTTACCTTTGTGGCTTCCTTGAAAATGACCCTTCCAAAGGGTGCTTTTGTCGACCAAGTGCCCTCCGCAAGGGTACTTGTCCTTCGGGAGGCTCTCTTAAACTTTTGCATTGAACCGCTCCTTTGAACCAACCGTTGAACTAAGCTTTGAACCAAGCCGATGAACCCTTTGATTGAACCAAAAGCCATTGAACCATTTGATGAACCGAATCATTAAACCAACTAAATTGAACTAACTTTGGTTCAACAGTTCAATGGTTCATTCCCTTTGATTTCACTAAGTCCTTTTGATCCTCGTTGAACCAAATGCATTGAACCTGTTGAACCTTGAACCCGTTAAACTTTTGAACCAAAGTGGTTCAACGGTTTAATGGTTTAATGGTTCAAGCCTTGAAAACATGTTGAACCTTGATTGAACCTACTTCTAGAAGCCTTTGAACCTGTTAAACCATTAGTCCATTGAACCTGTTGAACCTTGATGTTGAACTCTTTTAGTTGAACCTGGTCATTGAACCAACTTTGAAATTGCCTAAGTTTTGAGAGCTTGCTCCTTTCCTATAGAGTCCGTAGAAATCAACTTGTGAAGCCCATTGAACTTGGCCTGCAGAGTCCATAGATTTTCTTTTCCTACAGAGTCCATAGATTTCTCTTCCTACAGAGTCCATAGATTCAAGCCTGTAGAGTCATAGATTCAAGCCTGTAGAGTCCGTAGATTTTTGAGAAGCTTGAAAAATGAGGAATTTGAATGCCCAAGACAAATTTCAAAAAGGGAAGGGACAATTTTGGTCTGTAGGACCAAAATAGTTTAAATGTTGTCCCAAAAATGAGTGATATTTTTGGGGGATAACAGCTGGCTCCAGTTGGAGAACTTCTATCAATTATTATAGGAATTAAAGGGAGTAGAATTCAGAATCTCCAGTGTCTTCATGTGTACCATTGGACTATGGATTCATGTTACCCAGAAATGAAAGGTGTCAAAAATGGAAACAAACAAAATAAAACAAAATTAAAAACTATACATATATACAGATGCAATGATATGATACTTCAAGAGTTGAAGTGTTTTAGATGTTGCTTCCTGAGAGACAGTAAAAATAGTGCTCTATCCTAATAAACTAGCAAGAAGACATTTTGTCCCTAGAAACAGTGATGGGCGAATGGAACTCTCCACCAATAAACCAATTTTTTGCATTTTCTTCCTGGTTTTTTCTTCTTCTTGCCCCATGGCAGGATGTGGTCTTCAAACTAAAAACCATAACTCCTTGCTCTCTTTGTGAAGAGTTCCTTTTGCTAACTTTGAAATACAGTGGTATGGTCCACCATCATAACTTTCTATTCTATTGGTTTAGTCCAACACATGCTTTGATTGTTAGCATCAAACTCTTGACAAACCATCATCTCAGCATCTCCTTTGGTGTGAAGGAGTTTAACCTTTTCACCCTGAGCAGTTTTCAATTTGAGCAATAGAGATCCACATCCAACAGTGGAAGATTTGCTGCTATCAAATTTTAGGATCCAAGCATCATCAGAAGCTGATCTTCTATCAAATTTATCTTCATGGGAGATGAAAGATCCTTCTTGATTTGTAATACACCCTACAAATTTTTTTGATGCCTTGTTTGGATGAAATCCTAGATTTCCAGCTACGAGACTTTCATCAGCTGAGACATGAGCATCCTTTGTGGTCAAGAAGCAATTACCCCTACCTAAAGGCTCAAACAAAATTTGAGCTATAAGGGCTGACGTTTGGGTGACCTCAATTTTTGTCTCAGAAAGGTCCATACTTAGTTCTCCAATGTTTAATTGCTTAGGATTGGCTTGTAGGTATTCAAACTTAGTCATCTAAATTTTGGATTTCTTGACATGATCAACCATGGCAAATGACTGAGATGGACTTGGAAGAGAGGGTGGGAGTTCATCCTTTTGGTTTTTGAGAGGGGGAGGACTGATCTGTGAGTTTGAAGTAGAAAGTGTAGAGATGTTCGATGCACTTACTTCTTTGGAAATCACTGGGTCCTTTGACTGAAAAAGAAGAGGGGTTCTCTACTCAGTAATTGAAATTGTTGTTTGGGTTCACTCCTCTATCTTCTCTTTATCAGCTTGCTGGGCTGACTGATTCTCAAACTTGGTGAATACTGTGTATGATCCTTCGACTACTTCACCTTCACTTATGGGTTCATCCTAGAAATTTAGGAAACCAATGTGGGAGTCACCAGCTAATTCTTTTAGATCCTCCCTAAAGAGATTAGTGCCATTTTCTTGCTCAAACATAGGTTGGAAACAGGAAACATGTTATGTTTCTAGATATCCAACTACTGAGTTGGTCGAAGGTGCTTCAAGGGTAAGGTTCATCTATGGGGGAGGAAGATGATTTTGTTGCCCTTGACTTCTATTAGTGTTGCCTTGATATGGCTGATTAGGGAATGTCCTCCTTGGTATGTCTTTATATAAAGGAGCAAAAGACATACCTTGTGCCATTTGCCTTTTCCAAGCTAGCAATTCATTTGCCAGCTTTTGTACCATTGGGTCAGTGGTGACTGTGTGTGAGTATTCAAAAGATGAAGAGGGTTTGCCTCTATTTGGATCTTTCCTTATCTTTCTTGCCAAGATAAGGTCATATTCCACCTCAGTAGACAAGTCCTAAGCAGTAACAAGGTCTATGTGGCCAGCTCATCTCAGTAGAAAACTCACTTCAGGTAGTTGTGAGTTGATGAAGAAGCATTTGAGGTTTTGAAGTGTCGGTTGGGTGACCATGGGAATCCTATGCCTCAGCTTGTTGAACCTGGAAATAAAATCCCGCATAGGCTAATGAGGCTCTTTCTTCATCTGAGTGAGCTGGGCCAGTAAGGCATGTGCATCTTCTATAGCCTTGAACCTTGCTTTGAACTTGGCTTTGAGTGTATCCTAGTCAGTCATTGATCTAGATTGCAGATGGTAAAACTAGTCTACAACAGCACCTTATAGTGTCTCCATAAAAATCCTGACTGCCACGTCTTCAAATTCCACTCCTATAACACCATAGGCTATGCTAAAAGTTGTAATGTGTTCATCAGGGTGAATTATCCCATCACCAAAGAATTTGAGGAAATTATTTTTTGAACTGCGTGGGAGTTCATACAGAGGTGGAGTCAAGTTGAGTGGGCCAAAAGAGTTACCCCAGGGGCCTCAAACTGCCATTATATGACTATGAAAAGGAGGAATAACAAATCTTAGAGGGGTAATTATTGGCAAAGCTTTATTAACAGCAAAAGTGGGTACTTTATTTGGCAATGGAGATTTGACTTTAGTAGGAGGAAAGCTCTTGGTTCGTTGGAGGCAAGCTGGTGAAGGAAACATATAAAAATTACTTTGCTGTACCAACTCAAATACAGGGTCAACAATATCTTTAGCCCTTTGGCTTCATGTATACCCTGAATTTGCTAGATTGTGAAACAAAAATGGAAAAGAATTGACCTTTCTCCAATTTGAAGCTTGAGGCTTTAAACTGTGCACTCTTTCTCAACAGCTCTAGTTTTGCAAACCAAATAAAATAACCTAGGTGGAGGAAGATGGTAAGGCTTATAAATGGATAATGGGTAAGACATGAAATAGAGTCACCAGAGTCTGTAATGGATAAGGTTTATAATGATAATTGGTAAGACACAGGTGATGTTTCAATCTGAAACTTGAGGATCCCAATTGCATAAAATTATGTATATCCCCAGCAGAGTCACCAAAAACTATTGTGCGAGGCTGGGAGGAAAATTTTAACAATGGAAAAGCACTGGAGCAGTTCATTCTTCACAGTGGAGTATAATGGATAGGTTATAACAATAATGGGTTATGTCCCTAGCAGAGTCACCAAAAATTGTTGGTTGATTATTTTGTTGATCAGCGTACTGATAAATAAAATAGGTCTGATCAGCCAAGGTAGGAAGATTGGTCATCCAAATATGTAGGTTTACCACATCAAAAGGGGACTAATCTCTCCTCTCATCAAGGGGAGGTTCCTTATAGATATGCTATATATATATATAAACAAAAAATAATACTCAAGGGTAGGATAAACCATCCATCTCTCTTTCTTTAGAGATGATGCCTGCAAATCAAAGGAAAAATCTCAAGGGAAATGATAGAAAGCACTCCTCTTTTTTTAGAATTACTATTTAGCAAACCATAAGAATACTCCTAGTAGTAATTTCAAAATGTAACCAAGGACGTAGTAACCAACAAATTGAGATGTAGCACAAAGTCTCCACCTGAATTGCCCAAGAGTGAGATACGAAGGACAATGAGGGCACAAAGTCGTCCCAAGGTCATTTACACAGAAATAAAAAGAAAACACACTAAAGATAATTATGGGGGCACAAAGTCTCTCCACAGTTGACTTCAGGACACCTTCCTGACTACTTTTACTAATTTTTCTTGTTGAATTAAAGGAACAGAAAATATATTAAGGAAAAAGACATAAGAATAGTTTCCCCAACAACAAAGATATCACAGCACAAAGTCAAAAAAGTCACTTGCTTTCTTATTCCAATAACAAAATATGATCAACAATCTGAGCTCAAAGTCTCAGTAATGCCTTTCAATTTAGGCAGAGTTTTGTTTCTGATTGTCAAAGAGAGATCCCTTTCAATAATAAAAGAGAGTCCCTTAATAGCCTCTTCAAGAAAGACTCAAGAATAGTAACACATCATGTTGCATTGAATTTTGTTAAGAAGACAAGCTAGAATTTAGGGGCATTTACCCATTTGCTTTTCTCAATGTAGAGAAATGGGTCACGCCATTGAATGTTTGCATCCTTCAATGTCTACCTGGTGATCTACTTCTAGAAACATATTTGATGTGTGAATGTTTTTAGTCCTTCATCATTCCTCCTTTTCTAGTTATTTGAATCAGGTCCTAGATTTAATTTGATGCTATGTTCCTTAGTCACTTTCTATTAGTCTTTAGCAATTAACGTGTGGCACATTCCATTGTTAAACAGGTGAAGACATGTGGCAACTTTTGTGAGACTCTGAGAAATATTTATTGATAGAGGCTTTGAAACCTATTAGAAACTTAGAATTGTGAGTGCAGACACTTGGCGCTCTCCACAAAGTTACAATTAAAAAGGTGGCAGCTTCTGCTTGCCTCTTGAGAATATTATAGAGGATGACATTTGGCAGCTTCCACTGCATTTGATGAGAGACACATGGTAAGTTTCATTACTTTGATACTGTGTCTCAATGGATGACACGTGGAAACATCCGCTGTGACTTTGATGGACACATGGAAGCTTCCACTGCTTTGAGAAACAAAGTGAAATGAGGCTCAAAATATTACACTTGGCAGCATCTGTTGGTTTCTATTGAGTGTTTGCTTGCTACCCTCCGCAAGGGTTCTAGGACTTGGTTCACCACCCTCCACAAGGGTATATGATCCTTTGGCTTTTGGGCAACCCCTTGAATTTGGCAATCGAGAGTCCCCTACAAGGGCACCTTCCCTTCGGTGGCCTTTTGTCTTTGGAGTCCTTCGAACATTTTCCCACAGACATTTTCCCACGGACAAAAAGTTCGTAAGAATTGTTTTGGTTGCTTTGTCTTTGACCTTTAGAAATTATTTTAGGCTTTCCTCTCGTAGCTTCTCCAAAAAAATTTGGACTTTTTGTCTGAAGGAATTCCTTCAGACAAAAAGTCTGAAGGAATTATGCCTTTGTCTTTTGACTGCATTAAAAAAAATTTTGAAAGAACTTACCTTTGCGGCTTCCTTGAAAATGACCTTTTTGAAGGGTGCTTTTGTCAACCAAGTGCCCTCTGCAAGGGCACTTGTCCTTCGGGAGGCTCTCTTAAACTTTTGCATTGAACCACTCCTTTAAACCAACCGTTGAACCAACTATTAAACCAAGCTTTGAACCAAGCCGATGAACCCTTTGATTGAACCAAAAGCCATTGAATTGTTTGATGAACTGACTGAGTGAATCAAAGCATTGAACCAACTAAATTGAACCAACTTTGGTTCAATGGTTCATTCCCTTTGATTTGGATAAGTCCTTTTGATCCTCATTGAACCAAATGCATTGAACCTATTGAACCTTGAACCCGTTAAACCTTTGAACCAAAGTGGTTCAATGGTTCAACGGTTCAATGGTTCAAGCCTCAGAAACTTGTTGAAGCTTGATTGAACCTGCTTGTAGAAGCCTTTGAACCTGTTGACCAATTAGTCCATTGAACCTGTTGAACTCTTGTTGCTGATGTTAAACCTTGACGTTGAACTCTTTTAGTTAAACCTGGTCATTGAACCAACTTTAAAATCACCTAAGTGTTGAGAGCTTGCTCCTTTCCTGCAGAGTCCGTAGAAATCAACTTGTGAAGCCCGTTGAACTTGGCCTGCAGAGTCCATAGACTTTCTTTTCTTGTAGAGTCCATAGATTTCTCTTCCTACAGAGTCTATAGATTCAAGCCTGCAGAGTCCATAGATTCAAGCCTGTAGAGTCCCTAGATTTCTGAGAATCTTGAAAAATGAGAAATTTGAATGCCCAGGACAAATTTTGAAAAGGGAAGAGACAATTTTGGTCTGTAGGACCAAAATAGTTCAAATGTTGTCCCAAAAATGAGTGATATTTTTGGGGGACAATAGTACCAAGTTTCATTATCATGGGGTTTCTTATCAAGATCAAATGGTGAGTGTTATAAGATAAATACATGGCTGATCCATAGAGATCGACAGTATGCATTCAGTCAATATTACAAGATTACATGAGATAAGGTCAATTGTTCAAGGTTTAATGTTTGAGAATAATTCTAAGGTAATTAATTTCATTACTTTTAGTCTTACAAATATGTACTTCACCAAGGTAATCCATTGTAAATATTCTAAAGAAATATGGGACAAAATGTAGATCATTTATGAAGGAGATTCAAAGGTCAAGCTTGCTAAGTTACAGAGTCATAGAAGGTAATTTTAAAGTCTCTAGATGAATGCAGAATATTTTGTGGAATCCCTTCTACAAAGTGTTGATGAGATTTTGAACATTATCATAGGTCTTAGAGAGAACCTTGAAGAGGATATTATAGCTCAAAAGGTATTAAGGTCTCTATCCCTTAAGTTTGATCCAAAAGTATTTGCTATAGAAGAAAGTCATGATCTTACTCAATTAAAGATGGATCAATTACATGGCACTCTTAAATCCTATGAGATGAGGAATAATGATGATATACCACCAAATAATGAATCAATATTCAAGATAGAGATGAAGCTGAAGAAGAAGTTCCAAGGCAAGAAACCTAAGGAGGATGACATTTATGATACAAATGAGGATGAACTAATTACTTTGATTTCAAGAAAATTGAAAATAGGTTTAGGTAAGTATAAGGGTAAACTACCCATCAAATGCTTTAATTATGGAGAGGAAGGACATTTTACTAATAAGTGCCCTCATAATTATAATAAGGATGATGATAAAGAGCATGATTAAGGTAATAATTATGTCAAGAGATCATTCAAGTCTAATAAAAGCAAAAAGGGACTCATAAGGTTTGAAAATAAGTACTTCAAGGATAAGACTACACTAAAGAAGATTTTATCTCATCAGATGAGAGTGAAGTTAGTGACTCTAAGTATGATCATGAAGATGATGGACCTACTAAAGATGAAGACCTATTCATGGCTGAGGAAGGTAGTTTCTCACATCAAAAGGAGTTCACTTGGAGTGATTCAGATGATGATGAAGATGAGGTGGCCTATGATACTACATTGATAAATGATCTTGAAGAATTGAAGATTGAGAATAAGATCAATAAGAAGATGAAATATAAACTCAAGGACTATGAGGAAAAATTCAGTGTGTTTGAGGCAAGATTAGTTGAAGACTCTGGAGCTCTGGAGAGCTTGAAGGTGTTGTCATGTTTCTTAATTATAAGTTATAATCTATGTATGAAAGTCTAAGAGCCAAAGAAGAAGAATGCTCAAGGTATGATTATAATATTATGTATTTGAAATATGAGTTAGATAAGTATACATGTAAGGTGAAATCATTTGTTAAGTTTGATAAAATTTCTAATGATCTAGATGATCTCCTAAAGAGTCAAAAGTTAGCTAGTGATAGATCTAGATTGGGTTTTAATGAATAGCCTAAAATAAATTCTCAAGCTGACATGAATATCAATGAGAGTAAGGTGGATGAGCCTTTGAATAAAAATCATTAGCCAAGGAATGAAGGTGATGGTAGAATGAAGATAAATCAGATCAAAAAACCAAATGTTATGAGGTATGCAAATTTCAATGGTTACTGATATACTTGTAATTAGTTTGGGCATAGAGCTAGAGAATGCAAGAGACATCTTATAAATGATTTTGCATGGAACTATGATGGGGGTGATTAGTAAAAAGGTGTGATAAAATTTGAGTGTTTTAATTGTCTTGATAAGGGACCCTTTGCTGAGCATTTTCCAAATAAGGTAAGGCAAGGTAAGTCTTCTTTAAAAGGAGTACTTTGTTTCAGTTGTAATGAATTTAGACACATTGATAGTTTTTATTTGAGTAAGGTAAGACAAGATAAGTTTCCATCAAGAATGATTATCTGATACAACTATGAAAAGATTGGTCACATTACTAGATTCTATAAGCAAAATTCTACAAGTTAGAATAGGTTCAATCAAGCTCTAAGAGTGCAAGGAAGAAGGCAAGTTAGCTAATTAAAACTAAAGGTGGTAAGTATGAGTCATGATGAGTCTGAAGGTCCAAGTAAATTGTTTGATATGGTGTATAATCCTATAGAAGGTGAAAAGTACCAAGGGCTCTCATTGTCAGCTCATGTTGTGAATGAAGAGACCAAGCTCAAAGAGAAGACCAAAGTGTTGGTTGAAGCTAGTTTTTAGATATGTATGGATCCAAGTGAACATCCTACTATTTTTAAGCAAGTATCATTCAAAGAATATCAATTATCAATGAATAGTGATGAGGTTTCAAGATGTAAGGAAGATTTTATAGATTAAAAGGTATGTCATGAATATATTTTGTCTCCATGTATTATTAATTCTATCTTAGAAGAGAAGGAAATTGATATAAAAAAAGAACCAGTTGTCATAATTTAGAATAAGAAGAAGAACAATATCAAGAATTATTATAGCTATTAAAGGATTCCATTGGTTATTGAGGAGATGTGGGCCACTCCTGGCTTCACTTTATTTTAGATCATTGTGGTGTAAAGGATTTATCTATATATGCTTCTTAAGAGACTCCTTTCAATAGAGAATCAAGTTTTGTAGTTTTATTTAGATGGTCCTAGAAGGCTAGAGATGAGTATTTTAATTTGGAGTAGGTATGTCTAGGTGGAAGATATGTTGTGGTGATGTCATGATGTTGATAGTTATTTATGGTTAGTTTGCAAGGTTAGATTGATTGTTTCTAAGTGGCCTAATGACATTGATGCAATGTCAAGAAGAGTTTGACACTCAAAAAGGTCTATTCACTTCTTTTTTATGTGTTCCATGTGATTTCAATCATTGAAGATCTTTTGTGTTTAATTAGATAATTTTTATTTGCTCTTTGGTTTCCTAGTTTGTGATTAAGAGTGTGTAAGTCCTAAAATGGGTTATATGATATATGGGTTCCTAAAGGTGTGGAAGATTAATTTTTGGTCTATAAGTGTGTGATGGGTGTCTCCAGGTGTGAAATAATTTTTAGAGGTGTGTATTAAACAGAAGGAAGTTTGTTAACACTATTTATTTTGAGATTATAGGGTTTTGGGCTATGCTAAAAAAAATATTCTACCTTATGATTTTAGGTATGAGGGTTCTTAATACGATGAATCGGCCAAATGGGTTATCATATAAATATTCATAAAGTTTTGAGGGTTTATGGTTTTCAAATTATTCATGTTTTTATCAAAATGGAGGCTTAATTAATAAGTTGGTTTGTAAAGGAAGTATGTTCTAGATAATTATATAGGTGTTGTAAATTATTGTACTTAAGGGGGCATATAAAATTAATCTAGATATGAATTTTTAGGTATTGATGATGTTTCTACTAAAACTTGTGGGCTCTACAACTTTTAGGTTGGGTTACAAGGAGACTAGACAGGCCTAGTGAGAAGAAGAGTGATTTTTGTTTAGTTTCTCCCAAAAAAAGGCATGATTATTTCAAGGTGATTTCTTAGGATTAGTTTAGATCATGTTTTCTATTTGGTGAGTTTCATGAATTTATGTTGTCAATATTGTTAAGGTGTGGAGTCTAAAAGCTTCACCAAGGAGCGCACTACCAAAGTTGCAGGTTTACACACTCACCGGCGTCGGTTACCTGTGCGTCCAGAATGCTATTTCCGAGGAGAGAACTGAGTGTTTGCATGATGAGTTTAAGTCTTAGTCTTAATTTCACATTTCTATTATTAGTAAGATTGTTTTCAGAGCCCTTGTTCAAAAGGCTTAACTGTTGGTTGTAAGTGCATGCTCAAGTCTCCTAATTCTATATGTAGAATTAGATCTTCTTAGCTTATTGTAGTAGTAGAACATTGTGAATGTTGGAAGAACAGTACAGAGTTGTATCAATCCAGGTTGTTGGAGTTGATTGTACTTGAGAGAGAGAGCTCTTGAGGGATAGAGATCTAGAGAGAGATCTCATGCATCTGAGAGAGGTGTGGAAGAAAGAAGTTTCTTCAATTGTATTCCTTCTGTAAAGAGTTTAATACAAGTTTTCAGGGTGGTTTCTTGTATCTCTTGTTCTTTGCTATTTATCATTCTAGTTACTTATCTATCTGATTTAATTCCGCATTTATTGTTTTCACAAGTGTAATTATATTGTTGGTTGATCCCCAACAAGTGGTATCAGAGCTCAGGTTCACTAACAGGTGGTTCAGATCTGTGTAGTGTGTATTGATTACAAGTTGCTCACAGGAGTTTCTGTAGGGATTTCTGTTTGAGTGGGAGAAGTAATGGCAGAAGAAAGTAAATTGAGAATGGAGAAGTTTAATGGCAAGAACTATCAACATTGGAGAATGCAGATAGAGGACTATCTGTATCAGAAAGATCTTTACTTACCGTTAGGTGGGATTGCAAAAAAGCCCAAAGACATGGATGATGAAGAATGGGAAGTTCTTGATAGAAAGGCTCTGGGGTCTATAAGACTGAGTCTAGCATCTACTGTGATATCTAATTTATCACAGGGAAAAACAACGGTAGAGTTGATGACTACTTTAGCAAATTTATATGAAAAATCCTCAACTTCTAATAAGTTATATCTTATGAAGTAGTTATTTAATTTGCATATGCAAGAAGGTGGATCTGTATCTAATCACCTGAATGATTGCCATGGAATTTTTAATCAATTAAGTTCAGTCAATATTGTGTTTGATGATGAAATAAAAGCTCTTTTAATATTATGTTCTTTGCCTGAAAGCTAGCATGGCTTGGTAATGACAGTCTCTAATACTGCATCTACTTCAAATATTTTAAAAGTAGAGGATGTTGTTAGTGTTATCTTGAATGAAGAAATTCGTAGGAAAAGCACAGAGGAAACATCAGGGAACGCTTTAAATCTTGAGAGTAGGGGAAGGCAAAAAGATAAGAGCAAGAGGAGATCAAGATCTAAGTCTAAGGTGAGAGGTAGATCCAAATCCAGAAATGGCAGGAGGCCACAATGCTGGAATTGTGAAAAGATGGGGCACATAAGCAGAGATTGCTGGTCAAAGCCTAAGGAGGACAATTAGCACAAAGGAAAGGAAGAGGCAAAGGTTGCAGGTATTGCACAAGATGCTTTAATATTCTCTTTGCATAATAATATAGAATCTTGGGTATTAGATTCTGGTGCATCTTTTCATGCTACCCCTAATAGAGAATATTTCAGTGACTATATCCATGGAGATTTTGGAATAGTATATTTAGGGGATGATGAGCCTTGTAAAATTATTGGCAAAGGTAAAGTGCAGCTGAAAATGCAGAATGGCAACACATGGGTGTTGAGAGATGTGATGCATGTTCCTAGCTTGAAGAGAAATTTGATTTCTACAAGAAAGTTAGGGGATGAGGGTTGTACAGTAACTCTCACAGCAGAATCTTGGAAGGTGACCAAGGGTGCACTTGTTATGGTAAGAGGTAAGAGAGTAGGTACTCTCTATTTATGTAATTATGTTACTAATATTTCTCCTTATGTATTATCTACTTCAGATGTGGATGCTAAATTGTGGCACTCAAGGCTTGGCCACATGAGTGAGAAGGGGATGTCAATTCTTAAGTCTAAAGGTAAGCTTTCAGATTTGAAAAGCATGGATCTAGAATTTTGTGAGCATTGTGTGTTTGGAAAACAGAAAAGGGTTAGTTTTCTAAAGACTGGGTCTACAAAGAAGAGGCATAAGTTGCATCTTGTTCACACAGACGTGTGGGGACCGGCTCGGGTAGCTTCTATTAGAGGATCACAGTACTATGTTACGTTCATAGATGATGGTACAAGAAAGGTATGGATCTATTGTATTAAGAAGAAATCTGATGTATTTGAGACTTTTAAGATTTGGAAAGCTATGGTTGAGAATGAAACAGGCAGAAGATTGAAGTGCTTGAGATCTAACAATGGTGGTGAGTTCTGCAGCTTTAAGTTCAACTGGTATTGTTATATGCATAGAATCCGTAGGCAAAGGATGGTTCTAAGGACACCTCAGCAGAATGGAATTGCTAAAAGGATGAACAGAACAATAATGGAGTGTGCAAGGTGTATGAGATTGCATGCTGGGTTGCCCTTAGAGTTTTGGGTAGAAGCTCTTGACACTGTAGTGTACCTGATTAACAGAGGACCCTCTACAGCTCTGGATGGTGGAATCCCAGAAGAGGCATGGATAGGTAAAAAGGTAGATCTCTCATATCTCAAAGTCTTTGGTTGTGAAGCCTTTGTGCACGTAGATAAGGAAAATAGAAAGAAGTTGGATGCTAAGTCTATGAGGTGCACGTTTATTGGCTATGGCTCATATGATTTTGGTTTTAGATTTTGGAATCTAGGAACTAACAAGGTAATTAGGAGCCGTGATGTTGTTTTCAATGAAAAAGTGATGTATAGTGATCAGATGAAAAAGCTGAATCAATCTGGGCAGAGCAATGGAGAATTAGACGAGGTGACGGTCCAAAATGAGCTCGTGGGAAAAAGAAATAATCACTTGCAGGAAAACACAGAGATCGACGTCGGCAGGGTAGGAACCGACGTCGGTAGTACAGAAATTGATGTCGATCATACAGAGACCGACGTTGGCAGAATAGGCACCGACGTTGGTCAAGAAGAACCGGCATCAGCTAGTAACAGGTCTGGAGGTGGCTGAGGTCGGTCACTGTCAGAGAATTTGGGCAGATAGCGTGTTGTTAACGAGTCTCAAACGCCCATCAGGAGGTCAGAAAGGGTAAGTAAGCCTCCAATTAGATATTCCCCTTCATTATTCTATTTATTGCTAACTGATGGTGGAGAACCAGAGAGTTTTGAAGAAGCATTACAGGTGGAGTCCAAGAGTCAGTGGGAGCGTGGCATGGTTGAGGAGATGGAGTCCTTGAGAGAGAACCAAACATGGGATTTGGTTGAGTTGCCAGCTGATAAGAGAACATTGAAGAACAGATGGACCTATAGGTTGAAAGAAGGTGAGAATGGACAGATGAGATATAAGGCCAGATTGGTAGTGAAAGGATTTGCACAAAAGCCAGGTATTAATTTTGGTGAGATTTTTTCTCCTGTTGTTAAAATGACTTCTATACGGGTTGTATTGTCTTTGGTTGCTATTGAGGATTTGCATCTTGAGCAGCTAGATGTTAAGACAACATTTCTTCATGGAGATTTGGATGAGGAAATATACATGGAACAGCCAGAAGGATTTGAGGTCAAAGGTAAGGAGAAGTTGGTGTGTAGATTGAAGAAAAGCTTGTATGGCCTCAAGCAAGCTCCTAGACAGTGGTATTTAAAATTTGATAGGTTTATGATTGAGCATGGCTACAGTAGGTGTCAATCTGACCATTGTGTGTATTTTAAGAGATTGGATAATGGTAGATATATTATTCTATTGTTGTATGTAGATGATATGCTAGTTGCAGGATCACACATGCAGGATATCTCTGAGCTTAAGGTGAAATTAGCTCAAAAGTTTGCTATGAAGGATTTGGGAGCAGCAAAGAAAATCCTTGGCATGAGCATTAAGAGAGATAGGAAAAATCACAAGTTGATATTGTCTCAAAAGGATTATGTGGACAAGGTGTTGAAACGGTTCAATATGCAGGATGCTAAACCGGTAAGCACACCTTTGGCTGGACATTTTTAATTGAGTAAAGAACAATGTCCTAATTCACATGATGAGGTAGAGTACATGAGTAAAGTTCCATGTTCTTCCATAGTAGGGAGTTTAATGTATGCAATGGTGTGTACTAGACTGGATATTGCCCAAGCAGTGGGAGTTGTAAGTAAGTATATGGCCAATCCAGGAAAGGAACACTGAAAAGCAGTTCAGTGGATCCTTAGATATCTGAGAGGAACCAGCAGTAGGCACTTATGCTATGGAGGTTCAGATACTTCTCTACATGGTTATGTAGATTTAGATATGGCAAGTGATTTGGATGGCAGGAGGAGCACCACAGGATATGTTTTCATTGTAGGTGGAACGGCGGTTAGCTGGATATCAAAGTTGCAGAAGGTTGTTGCCTTGTCAACTATAGAAGTAGAGTATATTGCAGCCACAGAAGCTAGCAAAGAGATCATATGGATGACATAGTTCATGGAAGAGCTTGGAAGGGATCATGGGAGTTGCAGATTGTATAGTGATAGTCAAAGTGCAATCCATTTGGCTAACAATTCAGCCTTTCACTCAAGAACAAAGCACATACAGCTAAGGTACCACTTCATACGGCAAGTATTGGAGGATGGTGAGTTAAAGCTAGAGAAGATCCATACAGACAAGAATCCTGTTGATATGTTAACCAAGCCAGTTACAAAGGAGAAGTTGAATCTTCATTCAACTTCTGTTGGTCTTCATGATTGAGTTAAAGATGGAGGAGCTAGAAGATGTTGCTGTACAGGTACTGGTGTAGCTGTTTATCTCCAAGTGGGAGATTGTTAAGGTGTGGAGTCTAAAAGCTTCACCAAGGAGTGCATTACCAAAGTTGCAAGTTTACACAGTCACCGGCGTCAGTCAAGAGAGACCGACGTCGGTCAGTAACAGTTGAAGAGACGTCGGCGTCGACAGAGGATCGGCTAACGTCGGTCACAGGCAAGCAGGTAGGAACCTGCGCCGGTTACCTGTGCATCCAGAATGTTATTTCTGAGGATAGAACCGAGTGTTTGCATCATGAGTTTAAGTCTTAGTCTTAAGTTTGCATTTCTTTTATTAGTAAGATTGTTTTTAGAGCCCTTGTTCAAGAGGCTTAACTATTGGTTGTAAGTGCATGCTCAAGTCTCCTAATTCTATATGTAGAATTAGATCTTCTTAGCTTATTATAGTAGTAGAACATTGTGAATGTTGGAAGAACAGTACAGAGTTGTATCAATCTAGGTTGTTGGAGTTGATTGTACTTGAGAGAGAGAGCTCTTGAGGGATAGAGATTTAGAGAGAGATCTCGTGCATCTGAGAGAGGTGTGGAAGAAAGAAGTTTCTTCAATTGTATTCCTTCTGTAAAGAGTTTAATACAAGTTTTCAGGGTGGTTTCTTGTATCTCTTGTTCTTTTCTATTTATCATTCTAGTTACTTATCTATCTGATTTAATTCTGTGTTTATTGCTTTCACAAGTGTAATCATATTGTTGGTTGATCCCCAACAAATCTTTGAGGTGGCTTGAGAGAGAAGGCTAGCAAGTATGTATGGTGGTTCTTCATGATGTATGGAGATCTAAAAATGATCAAGTTGTAAAATTTCTCAAAAATATTAGGGGAGTCCTTAGATGTTTTTTGGTGAGTTCCATCAGATTTTATTTCTTTTGTGTGTTCTTTATTCATTTGTTGTAGTGCTTAGTTGAAGAGAGTGTTAGCATGGAGTAAGAGGAAGTAGTCAAGGTAAAGAAGAGGCTCAAGGTAAGGGGGAGTTTGTATAATATTTATAAGGTGTTCATCTCCTATTTTTAATATTTTTAGGTCTTCGAGATCTTTTTGTTCCCACTTTGTCATTATGTCTAAAGGGGAAAAGGTTTCTATTGTGAGAGTGTTTGCAGAGAGAGAAGGAAGGTGAGATGTATGATGTGTGTTGACATAAATAAGAAAGGGGGAGATTGTTGGATAATTTTAAATGATGTCATGGTAATTTCATATATGTGTACAAGTGATTGGATTAAGTTCCTTGATATTATAAGTGACAATTACAAAGTGTGTAATGTGATTGTCCTAGTGTGTTTGAAGTTGGCTTGGTTGATCTTTAGTTTTGGCATGGTTAAAGATGTTTAGGGATGAGTATGGTCACTTTAGGATGTTAAATATGTCTTATATGATATTTTATATGCTTTTAATTATTATTTTCATGAGTTTATTTCATCTAGTTGATCATTGTTTTCATTTGGACATTTTGGGTCTAGCGGCAGAAATTTTGAGTAGGCAGTTTGCTGACATTACCATTTCCACATGTAGATGAATCAGGGGGAGTTGATCATATGGTTATGATAAAATTTATGCCTATTTTCCATGTGATAAATTTTATATCATGTAATTAATTTTAACATAATATATGTTAGTGCAAAGCTGGGCTCCCAAGTAATTTGACAGTGTTTTCCCATACTTATCTAAATTTGGAATGTAACAAGAAGAGCTGAGTAAGCATATTAATATAGTAATATCTTGCATGTGTATAAGTTTCAATATAATTTGATATTATGGTCATTTTAATTTTTATTCATAATTTATATTTTATAAATTTTAGGTCATGCGATGAAGCATGATAAAAGATATGCATGTTCAAAGTTGGCCTTCTAAGTAGTTCTTGACATAGTTGGCTCTATGAATAGATAAATTTGAGGTAGCATTTTAATGTCATTATATCTCAAAATTGTGAGGGTTATAAGATAATATTTATACATGATTGGATTATTATTTTAAAGGATAACATATGGTCCAAATTTAAGAACATGCGAGTGAGTGAGATAAAAGATAGGACTATTCAAAGTTGCCCTTCCAGGTTGATAGCAGTGGTCCCCATACTTAGTCTATTTTGTAGCATGTTGAATATCAAAACTATATGGAGATATAATGTCTTGAGAGTGATATTAAAGTGAATATATACATTTTACATCAATTCAAATAGGTCAAACTGTTTTTTGGTTTACAAAGTTAAAGATCAAGCTCCTTACAAAAGGATCAACAGAACGTGTTCATTCCAAGATAGATGGAAGTAACAAGATGAGCACATGTGCTTCATTTATAAGTGATCAAAATGCATGAAAGGGTGCCAAGTGTCATTATCATGTGGGTTCTAAGAAATATCGAATGGTGATCACTATAATATAAAGACCTAGTTGATACGAAGAGATCAATGGTGCACATTGATTCAATATTGAAAGATTACATGAAATAAGGTCAACTACTCAAGGTTTAACATGTTGAAATGGCACACTATGAGTTAAATGTCTAGTTTAATAAAATAATATTTATGTTTCATTATTTATTTAAATCATTGAGGACATGGGATGCAACCATAGTGTTTGATGTTTGACTGTGACCATTTGAATTTAAATATTTGAATTTAATAAAGGAAAGACTAGTGTCGAGTTTTTTAGCTATATATTTCAATATATGAATAATTTAACAATATATTAAAAATAAAAATTTTATAGGAATTAAATATTCATCTATAAATATGAATTTTTATATCTAAAATTATGTAAAGTCAAAGATATTGAGATACAAAGATGATTGTGTCTTCATGCTTGTTCTTCAAAGAACCTGAGAAGGATATTTGAGATTGTTCTGATGTTTTGTTGATGTCTCATGATGACTGATCTATTTTTTAGTGTTTTGTATTCCATTATGAATATTTTTGTGTATTATCAATGTTTTAACAATCATATTTATTATGAATTAAGATTTAGAAGTTGACTGTGTATTTGTTCATGGTGATTATGTGCATAGAATGTTGTTTGAGCAAATTATGTTTAAGTAGAAGGGTATTGTGATGGTTATTTGCACATAATGGGTACCTATATATCATGTTTAATAGTCTCATTATTTTTAAATTATTCCTGTGTTCTTAGTTTTTTTAGACAAGTGTCAAAGAGCTGAGTGGGTCTCCAAAGGACCTAAAAATGACTTAGGCCTATTGAGTGAGAGTTATGCTTAAGTGTGACCCATGTTAGATGCCTTAAGGGTGAAGGCATGTATTTTGGCTAAAAAGGAAATATTTTGAACTTGATAATTAATGAATTCTCTATAAATAGTAAAACCAAATGTATTTGTTTCTAGCTTTTTAAAATTGGTAGATGTGTGAATAGTGATCTTTGAAGCAAAGGACAGAGAAGAGTAGGTGTGCCCATTAGATGGGTTGATAAGTAGAGAAGATTTATTACTATGTGTATGACTTTTAGGTCATATTTCCTATGTCAAAATAGTGCTTGTGTAGTTTTAAGACATGGGAAGAGGTTTGAGTGTGCATATGAGGATAGTTTGAGTGAATAAGGAGATATATTATGGCATGCCTATGTGAGAGGCTTGTATGAGATAGAAAGGGAATTTGTGTAGGGGTTGGATAATTAGAGATCCATCATTAGGTGTTGAATCAATTAGTTCTAAGGTAGAGATGTTCTCTTTATAGGAGGGTCTAAAGGACTTGATCTACCTTAGGGGAAATTACTCCTTGTGAAATAGGTATTTCACTAAAAGCCTTCGGTCAGGAGGACTTGATCAAGGTTTATGATATAAAGGACTTGACTAGTATCTTGTTTATAATCTCTTATAATAAAATTAGTCCATGTTTTGTAGGCTTGACAATGGGTTTTATTTCCCATGAAGGTTTCCCAAAAAAATTATGTGTTATGTGAGTGATCTTGTGTATTCATTGAATGAATGAGCTTTCTTATTATTTTTGCTTGATCAAGTTAATATATGTTAATTTTTTAATAGTTTGAAAGGATTGAAATTGAAATTAAAATATCTAGGCTCACTTATTCACCCCCTTCTCATTGGGTGTACCTCTAATAGATAAGAGTGTGAAGAGGTGAAGAGGTGGTCATCATCAGTTGGTTAGGAAATAAGGTGTCCTAAAGATGATCAAATATATAATGTGGTTGAGTTGGTGTTGAGTCATCTAGGGGTTGATGCATCCTTATAATTAGGTACTTGATAAAGCCTAGTCAAGTGGGTGCTTGGTTAGTTGGGTTTGGTGCTCCATGTGGAGTTGGTACTTCACTAAAATTAATGTTTGTCTTATAGAAATATAGTCCATTTACATATATCAATGGGTTTTATTTCCCTTGAAGTTTTCTCACATATGTGATGTATTCTTATGTTTCATGTTTATGTGGATAAGTGTTTATGTTTGTTAGATATATATGCTTGTTTGAATGGTTCACAATTTCTTAAGTAAAATTGATAAGAATGTTTTTGAAGACTTATCCACCCCCCGCTTAGTAATTTTTCATCCAATATTTGGTATCAGAGGGGGTCCTTTTAAATAGGTTTAATAGACTAAATGAGATCCTAGAAGCAAGGATGGCTAGTCACAAATCTCAAGGTGGTTTTTCTACTAGTAAGGATTCATTCTTAAATAGAACTAACTATGTATTTTAGATAATAATAATGAGGACATATCTAATTTTAATAGGCCATGAAATATGGTAGTCAATTGTGAATGGATACACTCCACCTCCCATACCACCAAATGATGTAGTAGGCTAGAAGGAAAGAAAGAGAAATTCTAAGGCAATTAATGTCATTTTATGTGGCCTATAAAAGGTAGAGTTTGTGAAGGTGTTGTACTATGAGTCAACCAAGGTCATATGGGAAAAATTGAAGGAGACACCAAGGTGAAGATGGCCAAGTTGCAGACCCACTGGGGGTAATTTGAAAATATAAAGATGAAACCATTGCACCTTACCTATTGAAGGTTGATGAAGTTGTCAATGTCATTATAGGATTGGGAGAAGAAGTGAAATATTCTTTAGTTTTTCAAAAGGTATTGAGATCACTAAATCTTAAGTTTGACTCCAAGGTGTCTACATTAGAAGAGTGCAAGATTTGGACAAGCTAGAAATGGATGGGCTTCATGGCATCTTGACTACCTATGAGATGAGAACAAATTAAGGAAGGACTCCCAAGAAGGAAATATCATTAAAAGCTAATAATAATTTAAAATTTAATAATGTCAAGGATGAGGTATGTTTAGATGTTGATGATGATGAACTAATAGCCATGTTTGCTAGAAATTTAAGGTTTGGATTTAGTAAGTACAAGGGTAAGTTGCCTTTCAAATGTTTCAACTATGGTAATATTGGTCACTTTGCATCCAAGTTCCTAACAAGAATAAGACTAAGCATGATGAATAACATGATGAAAATCATGAAGATGATAGGAAAGTTTATAAGGCTGACAAGAACAAGAAAGATTTTAAGAAGTATGAAGGTATAAAAGGTTCATTTAAGAACAAGATAATTATATACACCAAAAAAGATAATAACTCATCTAATGTAAGTGACACAATTACATCTGATAGTGATGATGATATTAATAAACATGAACATGAAAAAAATTAAACCTTATTCATGCTTATAGAAACAAATGATGAGGGATGATCAAATGGGAAATGCCTTATGGTTGATGAATAATCAAATGAAGAAGAGGCTAAAGTGAATCCTGAGGTAGAATTAGTAAGTGATCTAAAAAAGTTTAATTTTCAAAGAATGAAGAATCACAAACTAAGATCATTAGTTAAGGATTATGAAGATCAGATTAGTTTGTTTGAGGAGAGATTGTGTAACACATCTAAGGATTATGATAAAATCATAAATCATATTGAAGTATAGATGGAGATAGTCACTACTAGTTTAAAATATAAAGCACAATAATTCACCAGGTATGGAACTAAAATGAAATCCTTAAAAACTAAGTTGGATCAAACATCTAGAAATTTGAATACCTTTATGAAGTTTGAAAAGAAAACGGAGGCTCTAAATGACATCTTGAGTATTCAAAAGTCTGTAAATGATAAGAGAAGTCTTAGTTTCAAAGAAAACCAAAAGGAGGTAGCTTAAGTCAAGGAGAAAGCTAATCAAGATATGAAGGTCAACATAAAGATACCAATAAGAAAACCTAATGCTATGAAGTATGTTAATTCATTAAATGTTTAATGTTTTAAATGCAATTAGTTTGGTCATAGAGTAAGAGAGTCTAGAAGACCCTCTAAAAATGAATATACATGGGACTATGAAAGGAATCATCAGTCAAGAGGTATGTATGAGGTGGTCTGATATAATTGTCATAATTTAGGACACATTGCAATATTTTGTAATAATAGAGTTAGAAGGTCATCAAGTCAAAACAAGAGGTTTGAAGCTCCTAGAGTGAAAGATAGAAGGAAAATGAATGTGTAGAAACCAAAGATAATAAAGGTAAGTCATGATCAATCTTCAAGATTAAATGGACTATTTACTATGGTAGATCATACTTTGGATGTGAAATAAAGTTAGTAATGTTTGTTTTCATCTCATATTAATGATCAAATAGTTGATGAAGAGATCAATCCTATAGTTCCAATCAAACCTAAAAGGATACTGAAGTATATTCAATCTTTTGAAAGCATAGATATTTGGGAATCTCTTGAGCTTGTGTTATTTTATTTCCCTATGAAAATGTGTGAATTCATTACACTTCATGGAGACACTCTTCAATTAGTATAAGCATGGTGGATTTTTCGTTTGAGGGGGAGATATTCAAGTGGTTGACTAATTTTTATCTATGTTGAGAAGTGTTCTTGTAATATGAGTTCATTTGAAGGAGGTATGCATGGAGTAAGGGGGAACATGTTCCTATGATGCTTCATATTTTGTGTGTTGATATTTATTTCAATAAGGTGTGGTTTTGGAATTTATGATATGTATGACCCTTTGTAATTAATTTCAAAGGGGGAGAAAGTTCAAGATGGAAGATTGACCAGATTAGGGGAAATAAGAGTGATTAGATTGATGAATATTTTACCATTAATGACAAAGGGGGAGTTTTTTTAGAAGTGTTTTCATTGATGTCAAGGTTGATGTCATTAATTTCAAGGTGCATCTGATGAAGATGCATAGTGAGTGGTTTGTTGAGGAATGATCTTGTGTGCTTGATATGAAAAAGGACCCATGTAACATGAGAGAATTTAAAGGCAACCTAATGTCTCTTCTATTGAGATATAATTTTAAGGCAACTTAATGATTCTTTTGTTGGTTGTTATCAAGGTTATTGTAGTGGTGTGAGAATGTTTTTTGATGAATGTTCTTGTTTGATAACATCATTGAGAGGTATGACATTGTTTGAGGAGTATAAAATTCATTTGAGCTAGGTGTAGAAGCTGTAAATGGAAATTTGAGTAATATGGATTTAAGATCATGCAATTAATCTAAAATATACCCAAACATCAAACTACCTAGGTAAGATTTAGAGCCATTAGAAATAAATGAAATATATGAATTCACAATTCAAATTAGCATTATAATCCTAAATCTAAATGCTCCAAACCATGATTAAATGGATCAAGAAAAAAAGGATTGGATTGATTACCTTAGACTCAAAATATGGACATGGTGATTTCTTGATCAAGGATGTTAGATGGATGCTTGAGATTAATTTGGCATGGAGATTCTATAATCTTCCTAGATTTCTCCTTATGTCAACATGAAGGCTTTCAGGATTCATGAGATGGTTTCAATGGTTGGACATGGATTCAATACTTGGATTCTAGTTTCTCTCCATGGAGGGAGTTATTTAAATAGAATGTGGAGAGAAAGATCAAGGGTTGAAATTCAAAGTTGGTTTGTGTAGATCAATGGATGAGGATTATCTAAGGAATTTAAAATTCATTGAAAGCCTCTAGATTTAGAGGCTTCTAAAGAGGAGGGGTGAGAATAGAGAGGATTCTATAATACTCTAATTATATAATCCTCTTAGGGATTAATTAGGCTTAGATATGGATTAGGTGGGTGATTAGGGACTAGGGGTATAGGAAAGCCTAGGAATAGGCTAGTAGGTGGGCCATAGGAATTTAAAATTCCCAAATAATAGATAAGTAGGGATTAGGATCAGATAATAAGGATTTAGGAAAATTAATGAATGAATAATAATAAAAGGGTATATTAGATAAATGATTGGGAAGGGGATAAATTAGCAAGATAAATTATAATAAATGAGATAAATGGAATCAATGTCAGCTAATAAGAATATTAGTGACAATAATGTAGGTGAGAAAAATTGGATGATGATATATTTTTCCCCTCATTGAAAGGGTATTGTGAGTGGAGTGAATTGGAAGGAGTAATGGTATTTCAAAAAAAACCATTTCATGGATGAATGTTAGTAAATGATGTTAGTGGATATGATGCCCCCTTGAAGGGACATGTGGGGAATAATGAGATGGATGGCCATTCAAAAGAAGAAAGGAGGGGTGGGAGATGATGGATAGATGAGGGGATGGAATGTGATATCTTGAGATAGATAATGAATAATATGAATTTGATTTGATTTATGAGCTATAAATTGATGACACATCCCAAGGGGGAATCAACCATAACATGATGATGATAAGATTAAAAGGATACAATATTTAGATATATCAAAAATAATTATGCATTCAAGGTAGATACATAGGCCAAGGATTTGATAATAGTAATAATGGGTGTATCTCAAGGCTAAAGTTTAATCAATATGATAAAGAGGATGAAAAAGAAGAAAATGATAGGCTCAAGTGACCATCAGAGTGAATTGCATCAACTTAATAATCCATAATATGATTAGTAGTGATGATACCCCTATCAAGGACACATGAAAAGGAGTTACAAATTATAAATTGACCAATCAATTATAATGGAGGATTGATGATAGAAAATATGGATGTTGTGATGTGTCAGGCCCAATCAATAGGTGCGGGTGATTGACAGAAAGATTAGGGAGATGACTATGAGGATAGTGATTGATAAAATATTGATATTATATCTCAAGGATTTGATTTATTTAGGACTTAAGGATGATTATGGATGATGAATAAAGAGGAGGTAGTGGCTAAGCTATCCTTGGGAACTAAAAAGTGGTCAAGTATTACTTACATAGTCTGAAAGGACCTTGAGCTGATGTAGTTCTGACTAAAAGATGATGATGATGATGATGATGATGATGATGATGATGATGATGATGATGATGATGATGATGATGATTATGATGATGAGTGATTAGAAGATGAAATGGAAATGTTAGTGATTAAAGGATATGACTCAAAAGATGAGATGAGTATAAAATATTGGATGTTAGTCGAAGGTATCATAAGGATTAGATTAATGAAGGGAATAAAAATTATTAGATGATTAGACAAGTTATGAGGGTGTAGGTGATCAAGCCATTATAGATATCATAAGACTCATCATAGTCTATGTAATACAATAAATATAAGACTTATAAATATCCCCCATGATATAACTCTGACCAAAAGGATGTTGTGCTAAAGTGCAAGGCAAATAGAGAACTCTACATCATCAATGGTAGCTAAAATCATCATCATACCTTGGATGAACTATAGCATCCTTATTCATTATCCAATAGACAAAAAGAGACATGATGAAAGAAATAGATGAATGTCAAACAAGTAGATATATACATGATGCAAAACATTCAAATAAGTCAAATAATATACAAGTGATGCACACAAGTATCTACATGCAATGTCATAATGTCTTGTCTAATGATGGGATAAGTGATTAGATGATGGGTTGGACTAGGATGATCATGATGTGATTATGTAATTAGGATAGACTTAGATTTGGGATAGAATGATCATGATGAGGTTTGGGACTGAGGTGAGGATATGGATGTGAGGATAGATTAGGATCAATATAGATAGGATTTTTTCCTAGTTTAGGATAGAAATATGGATGACATAATGGTGTGTAATAAGATATTTGGTCTTGAAATCAAATAAAAAAATGGTCAAGAAAGGTGATTTAGAAAATTGATGTTTAATATGACCAAATATTTCTAACATACAAATCCTTACAAGGGTCCAAACTATCAAGAAGAGTAGGAAATTATGGGATCAAATACCTTTCACACCAATAAAATAGTGATTGGATGGGTGCTAGGTATGAAGAGGCAATGATAGGAAAGTGGTGGGATCAAATACCTTTCATACTAGCAATATAGTGATTGGATAGGTGTTATATATGAAGAGGCAATGATAGGGAAGTGATGGGTACTAGATTAAATTCTTTGATAAGGCTATGTGTGTCAATAATACCTCATAAAAAGGATGATGAAGAAATAGAGAGATGGGTGATCACTTAATTTTGGTTTCAAAACTAAATGTTGCATCTGAGGCTAATGAATGGGAGACTATGAGATGGATGGAAGGTGCAAAATATAATCTAGGATTTGTTTAGGATGATGGGTTTAGGCATAAGGCAAGAAACCATGGTCTATTTTTATCTTTTTCAAGTTTTATGATTTTTAGGGATTTTGGCATATTTTTATTTTTAGGGATTTTTGGGATATGTATGTACACTATAAAAATGGGGTTATTAGCAAAGGGAAAAATAATCCTAGCAACCAAGATTAGGATGGATGGAACTATGGATGAGATGACAAAATGAATAGGGTAATGTGTAAAAGGGGATGTGGACCAAATAAGAAAGGACTAAGGATTGCTAATGACCACATAATAAAGGAATTAGATGTTTTAATTTCCTAAGTGTCCATTAGAATATATGCCAAGATGATTCTAAAACATTTCTCAAGACACCTTGCTTGTCATTACAAAGGTCAATACTAGAAAGGGATGATTGACATAATAGGATACATAATATGGATGAGGGATATGATATGGATAGGATTGACAAGGAATGGGTTTGATGGCAAAAAAATATGGGTCATGCCCCCAAGTGTTGAAGTAAAATGTGAACAATAGATTATTTTACTCTAACATGGGAAACTAGTTTTCATCATGGTACTAGCCCAAGATGCTAGAAGATTAGTTTTCACCATTGGATGAATGATTTTTTTTTTGACTTTTGGGAATCTCATTTTATTGGGGAAGGGAGAGATGTAAGATGAAAACACTATTTTAATCTTCAACCAATACCTATTTTTGAGATGTGTGATGTTAGCATCATGTTGTCACCACTAGATGTATTATTGTCCTTGTGACCTTTGGTGATTCTTGATTGAGACTTTTCTAGATATCTAGACCAAGTATCCTCATCACCCCTAAGAGATACAATGCTACCCAAGAAGGTGATGGGGGGAATGTATTGTATTATATATTGATGTTGATGGGTTTGTAATGGAATTGAATGGATGATAGGATTGTGAGAGGAAAGTGTGATGGGTAATGGAAGATTAAGACTAGTAGTCACATACATCATTGGAGATGTTGCACATTCCACATTTGATTGGTACCAATTAAAAAATTACTAAAAGAGATTAAAGATGTTTTAACTATGTATTTTACCTCTAATTTGATTATTTTATGTATTATCATCCATACCAATAGTGTTTTTAACATGATTTTAATTTTCTAATTGGATTTGAATTTAACTTCCCCATGGTGCCTGATTTTGGGCTTCACTAGGGGAAGACACTTTTGGATTGGGCTAATGATTTGAATATTATTTATTATGATTGATGAGATTTAATATGAATTTATTATGATGATTTACTTCTATCATATGATCTTGAACCTTTGTATTTTTGGCACACATTATATTGCTCAAAGCAGGGTCCAATGATGTATGTTCCTATTCATCCCTATGGATGGAGGTAATTAAAAGATTTTTATGGGAAGAAAGGTTTCTATGATGGATAAAGGTGTGAAATATAATGTGATGAGGTCAATCAGTGGTGATGGGCATCATGGTCCTCATAGGGGTTCCTAAGAGACCCAGTTTTGACATCAGAGAAAATCTCCTCAAAATCAACAAAAGGATCACTGAGACTAGCATTGTATATGAATAAAAAGTAATGTCAAATTCACTCTGATAATCTTGAATAGATAAATCTTTAAATAAATATATTATGACTACATCATATTTATTGGGATATAAATGTATGCTTGGTGATGTATTAGAGGTATCTACATTAGAGGTATCTTAAAAAATATAGGCATTATCATCATCTACTATTTTAGTATGATTAAGTGATGAAACCATGACTTATGACCTTTAAAGTGTATTTATACTTTAACTCAGGGATAATATGGTTGTATATAATCAAAATTGGGAGAAATAGGTAATTTTATCTCAATGTACAATCAGAATTTCTGTGATTTTTAGTGTGAAAATCTCGTGTGCAAAATGGTTTGAAATGTAGCTTTATAGTGGTATTTTTGAAATTCCTTTAGATGGGACTTGATAAACTTGTGTTCCAACTCTTTCATTAGTTTTAAATTTTTAAATTAGTCATTAATTGGTGGGAGGATAGTGATGGCAGAGCTTGACAATAATGGGGAGTGATATTATCAAAATAGGATGTTATTGTTTGAGGGGCACAAATAGATGCTTTGAGTAATGGAGACAATATGAGTGTGATCTTGGATTTATTTTCATAAATAAAAATAAAATTTTGAAGGAATTTGGATTTTTTATAGGAATGGGTCATCATGTGAAAGGTGAAGGAAAATGGTCAAAATACTCTAGGATGAAGCATGAGCTAAGTGTGTCAAAAGAGTGGTCACAAGTGCATTATTTTAGTATAAATGTTAATTTATGTATCTACAATTACAATATTGTAATATAATCATATCTATTATATTTGGATCTAAATTTAGATCATGCCTCTCAAATTTTAGGCTTTTGGTCCCCAAAAGCTTCATGAACTTATAGTGTGAGCAATCTTTATCCCTAGTTTCTTGCCCTCTCTTAGAGGTGCATATGTTGGATTTATTCCTCTAACTTTGTAACTTAAATGTTACATCCCCCTTGTGTGTCTTATTTCCTTATATCAAATAATGTTAAAGATTAAAAATAAATAGAGTATAACCTATTAGTAACTTTTAATCTTGGTTCGTAGATATGCTTTGCAATGGACTGCACCAATCTATTCCCTTATATTTCTAAAAGATAAAATATATCTTTCCATTAACATTTAACAAATTTTTAACTTGATTTATACTTACCAAAGATATTTAATATTTACCTTCATATGAATGGATAATTTAGTCCTTCCCATCCTTGACCAACCTATATTAATTCACCCTTATCATAAATACTTCATCACATAAATACATATAGGGGCTACTAAATACATGGCCACAAACATCCATTGGTACTAAATTCACAACAAAATTCACAATGAAATTTTCACTTATTAAAAACTTAACATTACATTACTTTGAAACCTTTATCTTTGCTCCTTGTTTCACCCATCCTAGTGCATATGGATTTGAATTATTGTCACTACCAACCCAAGTCTATCTACCAACTCTTTACTAATTAAGTTGGCTTGAGAGCATGAATTAAAAAATCATCTACCTTTGTCTTCTTAATTTTAAATTTGCTATGGAAAAGTTTAGAAGGTTCTTTTTCTTAGATTCATTTCCCAAACATACCTTCCCTTAAATGGAGGTAAACTACATCCTTTCTTCCCCATCTTAGCCACACCCATCCTCTTTTTCCAAAACTAAGGTCATAACTTTCTTCTTCCTCTTGTTCCTAAAGGTATTTAATTTTGAATACAACTTCCAACAAGTCTCCTTTATATGACCATTAATGTAACAATGACCATACTGCTTCATACATTTTTTCTTATAAATAAAAGTAGCATCCAACAAATGTTTCTTACCATTTTAAGATGGAGATAAACCTTTGTCTCAATCCATCTTAAGATAATGATCTTGAGAAAAACCCTCATCAAGATCCTTTGGATTGAAAAGAAACACTAACCTTCTAATGTAATTATGCAATCCCACAAAATACTTCATCAAGATGTCATGATCAATGGTGTCCTTACCAGTTTGAGATGCCATATTTAAAAATTCACTAGTATAATCCTACACACTTTGTCCTAATTTTTGACTAATATATTTCTAAACAATATGTCTTTCCTCTTCATAGCAAATAGGATATAATTTTTTCTTAACTATATATTTAAACACATTCCACTTACTAATTAGTGGTAACTTATTCATAACCAAATAAAGAACATAAATTTCAAACCAACTTAATGCATGCTTAGATAAATTTAACCTTACAAAGGAGAATTGTTGCCACTCATTTATCTGATGTAAATTTAAGCATACCTCAAGTTGAGTTATCTAATGGTTTAGATTCTCCACATTTACCTCTCCTTCATACGGTTGAATTTCAATCTTTGCTTTAACTTTAAATAGAGGTGAAACCTTACTGGTATTGAGTTTAATATCATAATTGAGAACATCTAATTCCTCACTTGCTTATGGTTCCTCCATAAAAATGCCTATCTTGGCCATGGGTATTCCCATAATTAACTCAATATTATCAAGCTTCTTTGTAAAAATATAAATACTAGCAACATCCTTTTCCAACTTGCAAAACATCATCATCCTCACCAAAGAACTCAAACAAATAATCATGAGGAAGTTTAAAAATTTGTAACTATTCCATTCTTGTGTTTTGGTTGGTGGTAGACCTACAAAGTATGTAGATTAATGATTACAAAATTGTCAAGCTGGTTACACAACTGATATCTATAAATATTGAGCATTACATAACTTCCCCTACATAGACTATAAGCTTGATCATTTAGATAAACCCCTTAGTTTCAAGAGTTGTGAATTATCGAATTCACCATTTTGAAGTTGTCTAAATCATCTTCACACTGACTCTAACAGAACAACTTATATAAACTGATGTTTTAACATTAAGTATCTTACAAGAATGAATTACATAAATTTGGAATAGTGGAAACATCTAACAAATATATTTAGTATATTGGGATCCAAATTTAGATAAAACTCTTCCAAAAATTTGCCTTGGGATTAAAACTTCACGATGCTAAAAAATACCAAAAACTTATTCTTGTTGATTGATACTTGGTTCTTCACATTTATCTATGTGTTTGTGCTCAACACCACCACATATCTCTTCTTCAGTAGTGTGAATTTTATTTTACTCATGATTCATGTTATGTTTTTGGAAGGAGGCTAAAAATGGCTTTCCAATGCATTCTTTCATGACTTCTTTCTCTTGGATTGTAATGTCAAGATCTTCTTTGAAGCATCAAATGAAATGATTTTGTTTCACTATTAGAGTTTTCACCGTGATATAACTCAGACTATGATTTTCATGACAAATACTAAGAACCTCTTTTTCTTGAATTTGATCATGTCAAAGTAGGACACACTTGAAGATCTACTAGATAGGATCAAATGTATGAAGGAAACCTATATGGAATATTGAAATCCAAAATTAAAATCTAAAGGAAGAATCTAATTTTTACAATAAAAAATTTTCATTAATAAACATTAGCCAAAAAGTACAAGCGAAGGTTCCTTAAATAGGTGAAAAATATACTAGTCACAACATCCTCATGCATGTGGGATTATTTTCCTTTTAAAGACCTTTATTAAACCTAATAAATCTTGATGAGATATTTTAGACAAAAACTAGTGGGACAAAAGTCTACACCAACACCTCCCCTTAAGCATAGCTTAGGTGGGTAAAATAATTGGGTCCTAACACAAAAGCCTAATGAGGTACCTACGTACTAGAGATGATCCCCTAGAGGAGGAATAATATGGAGCTTCTTGAATCCTAATAAGATCTCATAAATGAAGATACTTAGTCTTAGTGAAGGGTTTGGTGAATATATCAATAATTTAATATGTTTTTTGGATGTAGTAGAGATCAATGACTTGCTCATGGATGATCTCTCAAATGAAATGCATGTGAATCTTGGTATGCTTGGTCTGTTGATGGAGGACCATATTTATATAGATATATATTGTCCTTTGGTTGTCATATAATATGACTATTGGTCATCTAAACTAAATGCCAAATTCAGTGAGAATCCCCTAAAGCTAAATAGCCTCAATGGCATCATTAATATTTCTTTCATATTTTGCCTCTATATAAGATAAAGCAGTAGCATTTTTCTTCTTACTTAACCAAAAAATTGGACCTAAACTAAGGGAAAAAATTTAGCTTTAAGAAAATTTATTATTTTTAATGTCATTATCCTAATCTAAATCTATATAACCAATCAAGTCAATGTTGATGCCACTCCATAGTGAATCCTAAAACTATGAATACCCTAAATTTAGTGGAGAATCCACTTAGTTTCTTTCTAGTGTAGCTCATGTGGTTCTTACATGAATTTAGATACCATGTCCACTGCATATGAAAGGTTAGGTCTTGTGTGTGTAAGATAGATGAGACTACTATTAAGTTGTCGATATGAGGTAGTATCAATCAAAGGAGATGGGTAATCAACCTCAAGCTTCACACTAGATAAGAAGTCAGAGCTAGATTATAGTTATCCATGTTAAACCATGTAATAAAATCAAGAGCATACTTGGAATGTGCAATAGTGATCCTAGATTCAAATTGAGAAATTTCAATCTTGAGGAAGTAGTGCAATAGGCCCAAGTCAGTCATTGAGAACTTGTCAGATAAAATAATTATCAATGTTTTGATGATGGATAGATAAATCCCTATGATCAATAGATCATCCACATAGAGAACCAAAATAAATCATGAATCATCCTACCACAATAAGTAGACATTTAGATAAAAATTGCATCTAGTGAACCCAACCGAAAAAAGAAAGGACCCCATCTTAGCATACCAAGTGTGAGGAGCTTGTTTGAGGCCATAGATTTTTGAAGTTTTCAAACTAAAGAGGAATATTCCACAAATCTTTGTGGTTGATCTATGTATATTTCCTCTTTGAGGTCACTGTAAAATAAGCACTCTTCACATCCATCTGATGAACACCCCAATGATGTGTTATGGCAATAGTGAGAGTGAGTTAAATTGAGTTTATTTTGGAAATTAGGGTGAACGTCTTGGTATAGTCAATGTCAAGCACCTGAGAAAAACCCTTTGCTACTAAACATGCTTTAAACTTATCTATGAACCCATCTATTTTAAATTTTATTTGATAAATACACCTGCATCGAATACATTATCTCCCCTTAGGAAGTGGGACTAAATACCAAGCATTGTTCCTTAATAATGAACTATAATCCTCTTGCATAGTAGTATCTCACTTAGGAGTGCTTGATGCCTCATGAAATAATTTTATATTTGAAGAAGATGCATGAAATCATGTGGGGTATCCTATAATTGTGAATGGGTTCACTAGTAATCTGATGGATCTCCAACCCATTGGCCAACACTTTATAGTGTTTGTCTAGCCCAAAGAGGACCAATGATAATAGAGTTAAGAGGGGATTCCTTAACATCTGAAGATAATCTTGGAGAAGGATAAAGGTAATCCTCATTACTACTTTAATCATCAAAACTAAAATAAGAATTTGGATCATTAGGAGGTTGATCAGGTAGATATAAATCATTAGAACTATCATCAAATCTAAGTGCATCTAAGAAAGGGTGAGAGGTGTCAAGTGTGGATTCTAAATCACCCTCTATAAAATGAACACTCCTATGAATGAAAAACTAATGAGTAGTGGGATGGAGAAGCATATATCCCTTAACACCCTCAAGATATCCAATAAAGGTATAAGATTGACTCTAAGGTTTTAATGCCTTACATTTCTTCTTCAAAATGCAAGCCATAACAAGTCAACCAAACACTCAAAAGCTCTCTTTTATAGGTTTCTAACTACTCTAAGATTCAAAAGGAGTGACTCCCTTAAATTTTTTTAGGGTTTTTATAATTATTATATCTTCGGTGTTGGATTATATCCCAACGAGCTATCGCATTGGACTTTTCATGCAAGATCATGGTCTTAAACACTCACCTTAAGCACATAACTAGAGACCACTTCACATAGGTTTTCTTGCTCAGTGTTATTGCCTTATTCATAGTCTTCCATTTATGTATTTAAATAGATATTGTAGACACCTAAATATGGACACCAATGACCATCAATCAAGCTTTTGACCAATTTCCACCAAAATGCATAATTTGGCCTAAAAACACTAAAACACATTAAAATATTTAAAACCAACATATTCAAGTGTTGATTTTTTCTAGGGTATCATTAAATGGGGAAATGGAATTTATGAAGTAGCTAACTTTGATTAGATCATTTCAAGTCACAATGCCAATTTTGGATTTGGGTGCTCTGAATTGCTCTTTTCTATCAAATCTCTTATACAAGATATGTGCCCTTGTTATTTGGTTTTGACAACATCCTAAATGGGATAATGGATCCAATGCATCTGACATCACATCTTAATTCCAATCTAGTTAAATTTTAGGCCAATAACAAGACATTATGACTAATTTGATTAATGTGTGCACAAAGAACCAAGGTTTGTATCAAAGTGCTTAATCATGCTTAAGAGATAAATAAACCAAATCGTGAGCCTAATTAAGAATTCCATGGAACTTGTTGAATTATTTATGTGCATGAATATTGAATAACTGCATCATCAAGTGACATCATTTCTTGAGAAGACATCCCTAAGTTATAAATGCATAATATATCAAGGTTAACCCCTCCCATGCCTCATCAAATCCCTTCCATGCCTAGTTAATTCCCCTCTATTCCAAATATTAATGGGGATATTTGTAGAATGAATTTTATATTTGGATTTATCCATGGCCACACATCTCAATCTTGAGATGGACGGTCATGGTTGATCCTCAAACCATTCCAAAAATTTATAAATAGGAGGCCTTGACTACTAAATTCTAAGCTCTCATATGTCAAAGTTATAATTTCAAATTTATTCTAAAGCTTCATGCAAATTAGTGTTATAATGCCCAAATATTGAGCCAAGCCAAGCCAAGCAAAAGTCAAAAAGTTCTAAGGAGAGATGGAGGTAGACACACTTCATTGATGCAGACTTCATGAGCACAAAACCAAGCAATCCACTACAACAAGCATTTTGAAACATCTAAGGAAGGTGAAGGAAGGTATGTATTTCATGTTTTAGTTGTGTTTTCCATCTTTGTTTTGTTAACAAAGCTCCCCCTTTGAGATAGACTTAGGGTGTTATCTTAGTGTGTTTTTGATTAATTGTTTTTATTCACTAACACAATACTAATCTCCTCCTATTGCAATCCTGTGTTCATAGATACTATCTAAAATCACAAACAAACTACTTTGATTCTAATGTTTTTAAGCACGGTTACTATATTACAGACTACTAATATCACTAGTTAACATTATTACTTTAGAAAAAGAAAAGGCAAATTATATTCCATACTAATTTATAGATATATCTCCACTTAACACATCACATTAAGCTATCATGAACATAAAAAATTTATGTAATGTCCAAAACTCATATATTAAGTGAGATCATCAAGAAATCAACTAACCAACCCATTAATTACAATAGGGGTATTTATACTTGTTTATCCCTGACCAAGTGTTTACATCATTAATGGAAAAAATAAATAACTAACAGACTCCCAAGAGACTAAGATTTTTGGTGCTCATTTATGAGATTTACATAAAGCCTTGAGCCTTCCCACCCCTATATACTTGTACTATGCTAGATTCTTGTTGCCATGTATTCATCTTCTCATGGTCAGTGCAGAACTTCTGATCAATAAGGGTTAGGTGTCCCATATGAACCACTCCTTAACTACCCCCACTTCCTACATGCTCCCCAAGTCTTTTACTTAATTTATGAGTCCTATGTTCTCAGGTCCATTATGACTAATTCTTTTTTAACTGGGTCCTCTCACATTGGGACTTTCATACCTTTGTCCTCTTGTACCCTATAGGTTATGTGCTTCTATGCCTATCAAGTCGCATGCCATAGTCTCCCCACGCTATGGTCCTTCCATATTGTACCTTTCCCATGCCAAAATGGACAATACTTAACCAAAATTTGGGGCCAACATTACCCCACACTAAGCTCTTAGTCCATCCTAGACTAAGCCATGCTAGTGGCCTTTATCAAAAATTTGGGTCCTATCTATTCAATGTCCTTCCTAATATTATCTTAATATGACAATACCTTGAGTAGATTGGTAGTTATTTATTCTATGGCATCCCTTGATCTCTTCATCTCCTCAAGTTTGTGAGAGGTCTCATTAGCATTCTTGACCAATTCATCTAGGGGCATGGTGGCATCCTTTTAAATGTCTTTAAGTGTTGAGACTTCCTTGACAAACTATCCTCAAAGGGTTGAAAAAATTATATTCAATTTTTGATGATGGGTATTAATGGTTTCCTCCATCTCCACATCTTTGAATCCCTTCACATGCTCAATGTAGTCCTTTATTAAGAGCACAACATCAACCATCTATTACCTCTGGGTTTCTTCATCTTGGAGTAAAACCTTCAAGATTTTATTTGGGCATGCCATCCACTCAAAAATTCCATCCAAAATGGGGATGACTTCCCCAACCCTTTCTAGGGTGTGTTTGTAGACTTATGATGCCTCGATGAACTACTCTACTAGTTCTAGTCCCTCATCTTTCAATATGGGTTTCTCCTTGCATTACTTCAGCAGAATGGTAACAGGGTCTCTAACTTTCCTATGGCATCCCCATTAAGAGGTACACCATCCAACAGTGCAAGATCCTATTCTAAAATTTTTTTATAGAGGTTTAATTTTCTCACTTTTGCCTCAGTGGCCTCTTTAACCTGTTACTTCAAAGTATCCACTTCCTCAATCAGTACTTGTTTGGCAAAAACATCTTTATTATACATACCCATAATTTGGGTATGTTTTCTCTTGATAGTACATGCATTAGAATCTAACAAAATGTTCTACAACATGATCTTTATGGCTAGCTTCAAAAATTCGATGCTTTCTAGAAGAGGAGAGATATTTTTAGGATCCACCTATAGTGGCTTGGGTAGTATAGGAGCATCATGTCCCAAGGAGAGGCTATCTTGAGAGAGCTCAAATTCTTGCTCCTCATTATACATGTCTAGAAGAAAATACACCTACTACCTAGTCTCCAAGGTTGCATCTTTTACAATGAAGTGCAATCATAGATATAACATCTTGTCCAGGATGCCAAATTGATAATGTTTACATGGATTGGTAGCTACATCATTATCAAGTTATTCCACAAACTCGATCAATTTCTTCCCTTTATGGGGTCACACTCTAATTCGACCTACATTGGTAGCCATAGAAGTGCTAAAAATGGCCATTTTGCTCCTTTCTTGCTCACCATCCACCTCTTCACCATAAAAGTTCCTCTTATCAAATAGTGAGTCATCAAAGGTAGTGTCCTCCTACATCAGGGAGGGAGTCTTCTCAGAGTCAGAATCCAAGGCTTGTACTTGTACTACATAGATTTCTTATTGAGGTGTTTTTTCTATGGTCTATGGTTATGTATATTTTGAAGTAGATGATTTTGGGGGAGATGGTTGTAATGGTTTAGGGGGTGAGGGTGTAGTTGGAGGAACATGTGGAGGTGAGAGTGGAGGTGGAGGGAATTGTGGTGGTGGTGATTTGGGTGGAGAAGCTGAGGAGGTGAAGGGAATGGTAGAGAAGGGTGAGGTGGAAAAGGGAAAGGTGGAGATAGGTGAGGTAGAGAAGGACAAAGTGGAGAAGGGAAAGGTGGAGAAGGGTGAGTTGGATATGGGTGAGGTGGAGATGGGCGAGGTGGAGAAGGGTGAGGTAGAAAAGGGTGAGGTAGAGATAGGTGAGGTGGAGATAGGTGAGATGGAGATGGGTGAGGCAGAGATGGGTCTGGTGGAGATGGGTCTGGTGGATATGGGTGAGGTGGAGAAGAGTGAGGTGGAGAAGGGTAAGGTGGAGAAGGGCATAGAGATGAGGGGCCTTATTGTGTAACCTAAGAAACCTTATACCACTTTGGTGGTGCCTACTGACTACTCATGTTAGCCTCCTATTCAACCCTATTTTTCTTATTCAATGGTGGCACTGATAGAGCTTTTCCTTAGGGTCTCCACCCTTTGAATCCTTTTGAGGGTGAAATGTATAAAACAAGTTATGCACTTACTCCCCTACCATTGTTTGTTTGACCTTTATGTCTATCAAGTCCATCTCATTCCTTTGTCGATAGGCCTTCTTGCTTGGATATATAAATATTTTTTAAAGAGAGTGAATCTCTAAATCTATCTTCTTAGTCTCCAAGGTAATGGTTTGTGCATCATAGATCCAATTCATGGAGTCTACGAAGTACCATGTCAAGAAGGCATACAATAAATTTAACCATGTAGAAATCTCTCTATAAGGGATCATTCTTATGCATGGAAGGGAAAAGTATTGCTTCATTGTAAACTAGGCTTGCTCAATAGCTAAAGGGGACAAATCCTTCGAGATACACCACTCATTTTTTAACACCTCCCTCATGCCATAAAACTAGTACTTCATGTTGATTTTTTAAGAAGGGGTGATGTGGTGAGGACATGTGAACACCTTGTAGTGTTCAGTAGGGGACCTGTGCATGGGTGGGTATACATACTTCAACACTCTCGAGCTATATTATAGTATGCCAATATCATCAAAAACCATTAAGAGGAGAAATTCCCCCCATGAAAACCTATGTTTGGGTGTATAATGGGTTTTCTCCACATCTTCAATAATCTTTTGACTAAAATACATGGCCCAATTGTATTATAAACCTTGGGTGACCTAGTGTGAAAAGTATATATGTGTCATGTCAACTTCCTTCCATCAATTGTTCCCACCAATCTTGGTCATAATGATCTATTTTATAACCTAGAATGTAGGATCCTATAAGTTCTTGATCTACATGGTGTGGCCTTGCTTCTAGTACATAAGCATCATAACAGTCTTTTGGACCTCTTCAATATCTACTAGGTCATTGGCCACATCCAACCCTGATCACTGTAGTCTCATAACCTTACTTATCCTCTCAGGTGTGATCTTCATACTACACTTGGAAAAGTATATATAGTCCTCATGGATGCATGAGAATAAGAATTAAACTGCCTCTGTGGGTTTTCTAAAGTATGGTAAAATAAAGAGTTAGAATAACCCTATAACATCCAACACATTGAAGATATTAAGATCAAACACCACTTGGTTCTTGGCATTTTGTGCTCAACTCTATATTCATTTTAAAGTTCATTTCCAAGTTTTCAATGGTTATAATAAAAATTTGTGCAAGTGGAGACCTTAGAGACCCAATTATTTGTGCATAACACCAATTTTGCATACTGCATTTCCTTAACCAATAGAGGTAGGGGTAGGGATGATTGAGTCTCATTTATTGGGTGAATCATGCTTAATTCCTCTCCTTAGTACATTAAACTTGTTTTTTAGTTGTGAACTATGTGGTTTTATACTCAGAAGATGTGATGTCTCACACCCTCTAAATAAGTTCACATTTATGGATGTGCTCAACTATATTTTCCATAAATTGATATTTTGATTAATGAAGCATCATTTTGTAATATACCTTTATTGGTTGAGGTGCTTGAACTAGTGGTCATTGATAACCTTCAGCCCCTATCCCTTAAGGGGGAAGTCCACTACCTCCTCTTATGCCTCCACCTAATCCACCTCCAGTGCCTCCAATAGTAGTGCTCATGATATGGGGCATAGTAGCTGAGTGATTAACCAAACTTGGCCCTGTGCTCTATCCACTTTGAGGGTCAGACCCTCTAGGCATCCCTAATTATTAAGTTGTGGAGCTAAAAGCTTCACTGTTATTCAAATGTGGAGGTTGTTGGGCTTAGCCAGTAACTGGCATCGACAGTATCACTGACATCGGTCATGGATAGATCAGATCCAACCGACATCAGTCAGGGATAGGCCGACATCGGTCATATGCAGACGGATAACGATTAGCGCCGGTCACCTGTGTGTGTGCATTTGCATGCGTTTCTAGAATTAGATTTGTTCTAATTTTAGGCAAATAGAGTGTTTGCATGTAAAGACTAATTTTAGTCTTGAGTCTGTGTTTCTAATTATTGTATGCCTTGGATCCTATTTAAGAGACCCATGGGGCATGTATTGTAAGTAAGCAAGGTCAATTAGATCTACAAGGTGCAAGATCAAGAAGATCAGCTGAAACAAGGGAATAACAACTCAGTTATTGAGTTGATTGTAATTGATTGAGAGAGAGAACTCTTGATAGAAATACTGTACACCCAAGAGGTGTGGGAAGAGTGAGATTTCTTCATTGTATTCTGGAAGAGTTTAATACAAGATTGGTTGTTTCTTGTATCTCCTATTATTTGTTGTTTCTAATTTCTAGTTACTTATTACTTCTAGTTCAATTCCGTGTTTAGTTGCTTATACAAAAGTAATCAATTGTACTCCAAGTTCCTAACAGCTGGTATCAGAGCTAGGATCACTAACAAGTAGTAAAGCGGGTTAGTGTTTGTTGATTATAGGTTCACTCATAGGGGTTTTTGTTTGAGTGGGAGCAAAGCAATGGCAGAACAAAGTAAACTAAGAATGGAGAAATTCAATGGCAAGAATTATCAGTTATGGAGGATGTAGATAGAAGATTATCTGTATCAAAAAGATCTATTTTTACCAGTGGGTGGGGTTTCAAGTAAGCCCACAGATATGCAAGATGAAGAATGGAATGTTCTTGATAGAAAGGCTCTTGGATCTATAAGGTTGAGCCTGGCATCTTCGTGATTTCTAATTTATCATAGGCAAAGACAATAGTAGAGTTAATGGATACTCTGGCAAACTTATATGAAAAACCCTCAGCTTCGAATAAGGTATATCTTATGAAGCAATTATTTAGTTTGCAAATGCAGGAAGGTGGATCTGTATCTAGTCATCTTAATGATTTCTATGAAATTTTAAATCAATTAAATTCAGTCAAAATAGTTTTTGATGATGAAATTAAGGCTCTCTTATTATTATGCTCTTTACCTGAAAGGTGGGATAGCTTGGTAATGGCAATTAGTAATATTGCGTATGCTTCAAATATCTTGAAATTTGATGATGTTGTTAGTGTAATCTTGAATGAAAAAATTTGTAGGAAAAGCATAGGGGAAACATCAGGTAATGCTTTAAGTATTAAAAGCAGGTGAAAGCAAAGAGAGAAGATCGAGCAAGGGAAATCAAGGTCAAAGATAGGCAGTAGATCCAAATCCAGAAATGGAGGTATAACCTGCTGGAATTGTGGAAAGAAAGGGCATGTAAAGAAAGATTGTTGGTTGGTAGAAGATCAGCATGAAGGAAATAAAGAAGCAAAAAATGAAGGTATTGTTGCACAGGATGCTCTTATATGTTCCTTGGATAAAGTAGAATATTGGGTTTTAGATTTTGGTGCCTCTTTCCATGCAACCCCAAATAGAGAATTTTTTCATGATTATGTCCATGGAGACTTTGGAAAAGTTTATTTAGGGGATGGTAAGCCTTGTCAAATTGTTGGCAAAGGAAAAGTGCAGTTGAAATTGTAGAATAGCAACATATAGGTGTTGAAAGATGTCATGCATGTACCCATCTTGAAGAAGAATCTGATTTCTACAGGAAAGTTGGGTGATGAGGGTCGCACAGTAACTCTCACAGTGAAATCTTGGAAAGTTTCCAAGGGTGCACTTGTATTAGCAAGAGGTAAGAAAGTAGGTACACTTTATCTATCTACTTGTGTTACTAATTATTCTCCTTCTATTTTATCTACTTCAGATGTAGATGCAAAGATGTGGCACTATAGGCTTGGTCACATGAGTGAGAAGGGAATGCATGTTCTTAAGTCAAATGATAAGCATTCAGATTTGAAAAGCATAGATCTAGATTTCTGTGAGCATTGTATTTTTGGGAAATAGAAGAAAGTGAGGTTTCTCAAGACTAGGTCAACAAAGAAGGAGCACAAGTTGGAGCTTGTTCACGTAGACGTGTGGGGACCAGCTCAGGTAGCTTCTATTGGAGGATCACAGTATTATGTTTTTGATGCTACAAGAAAAGTATGGGTTTATTGCAGGAAGTGGAAATCTAATATTTTTGACACATTTAAGAAATGGAAAACCTTGGTTTTCAATGAGAAGGTGATGTACAGTGATCAGCTCAAGAGGCTGAATAATTCTAAGCAGGGCAATCTTGATTTGGATGAAGTAATGATCCAAAATGAGCTTGCAGTTAAAAATCATCACTCAGAGGAAAACACAAAGACCGACGTCAGTCAGGTAACTGACATCAGTGGTCAAGCAAGAACTGACGTTGGTCAGACAATAACCGACGTCAGTTAGGTCGGTGAGGTGAAACTGACGTCGGTCAGGTGTAGATCAAGAGTTGACCGGGATCGATCACTGACAGAGAATTTGGGTAGATAGCAAGCTGTAAATGAGTCTCAAATGCCCATAAGGAGGACTGAAAGGGTAAGTAAACCTCTAATTCATTATTCCCCTTCTTTATACTATGTGTTGCTCACTGATGGTGGAGAACCAGAAAGTTTTGATGA
The DNA here is from genome assembly GCA_037957365.1 of Torreya grandis. Classification (NCBI taxonomy): domain Eukaryota; kingdom Viridiplantae; phylum Streptophyta; class Pinopsida; order Cupressales; family Taxaceae; genus Torreya; species Torreya grandis. Next base: position 757,385 of record JARHVA010003132.1, read on the forward strand.
GGCAATGCAGGTAGAATCCAGGAAACAGTGGGAGCATGGTATGAATGAGGAAATTGATTCCTTGGAAATGAACCAAACGTGGGATTTGGTAGAGTTACCAGCCAAAAAGAAAGCACTAAAAAACAAATGGGTATACAGGTTAAAAGAAGGAGAGAATGGACAAATGAGACATAAGGCTAGGTTGGTAGTAAATGGATTTGCATAGAAACCAGGTATTGACTTTAGTGAAATATTTTCTCCTGTAGTAAAGATGACTTCTATTCAGACTGTATTGTCTTTAGTTGTTATTGAGGATTTGCATCTTGAGCAGCTTGATGTTAAGACAGCATTTTTTCATAGAGATTTGGATGAAGAGATATATATGGATCAGCTGGAAGGTTTTGAGGTCAAAGGTAAGGAGAAACTTGTGTGCAAATTGAAGAAAAGTTTATATGGTCTTAAGCAAGCTCTGAGATAGTGGTATTTAAGGTTTGGCAGGTTTATGATAGAGCATGGCTTTAGTAAATGTCAATCTAACCATTGTGTTTATTTTACCAGATTGGATAATGGTTGTTATATTATCATGTTGTTTTATGTAGATGATATGCTTGTTGTAGGTTCACACATGTAGGTAATTACTGAGCTAAAGGTAAAATTAGCTCACACATTCACCATGAAGGATTTAGGAGCAGCAAATAAAATCCTTAGCATGAGTATTAAGAGAGACAGGAAAAATCATAGGCTGATTTTGTCTTAAGAGGATTATGTGAATAAGGTGTTGGAGAGGTTCTATATGCAGGATGCAAAATCGGTAAGCACACCTATGGCTGGACACTTCAAATTGAGCAAAGAACAGTGTCTTAAATCACATGATGAGGTTGAGTACATGAGCAAAGTTCCATATGCTTCAGCAGTTAGGAGCTTGATGTATGCAATGGTATGTACTAGACCTGATATTGCCCAAGCAGTGGGAGTTGTCAGAAAGTTTATGGCCAATCTAGGAAAGAAACACTGGAAAGCAATTCAATGGATTCTCATATATTTGAGAGGGACCAGCAGCAGGTATTTACGCTATGCAGGGTCAAGCATTTCTCTACATGGGTATGTAGATTCAGATATGGCAGGTGACTTAGATGGCAGGAAAAGCACCACAGGATATGTGTTCACTGTTGGTGGAACGACGGTTAGCTAGATTTCAAAGTTGCAGAAGGTTGTTGCCTTGTCTACTTCAGAGGTAGAATACATTGCAGTCATAGAGGCTAGCAAGGAAATGATATGGATGACTCAGTTCATGGAAGAGTTGGGAAAGGAGTAAGAGAGTTGCAAACTATAAAGTGATAGTCAAAGTGCCATTCATTTGGCAAAGAATTCAGCCTTTCATTCAAGAACCAAACATATACAGCTTAAGTACCACTTCATTCGACAAGTATTGGAGGATGGACAGTTGAAGCTGGAAAGGATCCATATGGATAAGAACTCTGCAAATATGTTAACAAAGCCAGTAACAAAGGAGAAGTTGAATCTTCATTCAAATTTTGTTGTTCTTCAAGATTAAACTTGAAGAGGGAGAAACAAGCCAGAGAAACAAGACAGAGGATGTTGTTGTACAGGTATAGGTGCAGTTGTTTATCTCCAAGTGGGAGATTGTTAAGTTATGGAGCTAAAAGCTTCACTGTTATGCAAATGTGGAGGTTGTTGGGCTTAGCTAGTAACTGACATCGGCAGTATCACCGACATTGGTCAGGCATGGATTAGATCCGACCAACATCAGGCAAGGATCAGCCGATTTTGGTCATATGCAGACTAAGAGCGATCGGCGTCGATCACCTGTGTGTGTGTGTTTGCATGCGTTTCCAGAATTAGATTTGTTCTAATTTTAGGAAGACAGAGTGTTTGCATGTAAAGACTAATTTTAGCTGAAGCAAGGGAATAATAACTTGGTTATTGAGTTGATTGTAATTGATTGAGAGAGAGAACTCTTGAGAGAAATACCGTACACCCAAGAGGTGTGGGAAGAGTGAGATTTCTTCATTGTATTCTCGAAGAGTTTAATACAAGATTGGTTGTTTCTTATATCTCCTATTATTTGTTGTTTCTGATTTCTAGTTACTTATTACTTCTGGTTCAATTCTGTGTTTAGTTGCTTATACAAAAGTAATCAATTGTACTCTAAGTTCCTAACACTAATTACGCCATGAAATTCCTTTGAAGGGGAAAGGAAAGTGTTAATTTTGTATGTATGTCAAATGATTGAGTTTTAGTATCCCTTACTAGCTTAGTCTTTGATTCCATGTTGTTTATTTCCTAATCATGTGTGTGTACTTCATATAATTTGAGAGCATGAGTGTGCACTATGGTTGGGGAGCCTAGTTGGTTTAGACTTGGTTATTTAGTTACCATCATCTAGGTAGTTTCTCTTTTGTATTATATTAGAGGTATAGGGCATGACTCAAAAGTGATAGGGTCCTCTTTGTGTGTCTTTGCTTCTTTGAAGATCTTAATAGCACTTCCTAAGTTTCCCTGATCCTTTCCCATGCCATTGACCCCTATAATCCTTTACTAAGCTTCATCATACTTATGCTTCTACAATGCCCACTGATTGGCTACCATTTTAAACCCACAATCATTTACCAACTCTCTTCTACTCCCTTCCCAAATGTGTGGCTCATGCACAAAAGGATTTAACTCTCCATTGGCATAGTCTCAAGTCCCAAATCAATAAATAAATTCTTAATTTCTAAGGGAAAATGTCTAATGTAATGGCCATGTGGTTTTTGTTAGGTTGTGGAGCTAAAAGCTTTACCAAGATGCAAATAGGAGGAGTTAAGGAGGTTGCAGAGTGTTTGTTGAGTGTTACAGACACCAGCATCGGTCATGCCAACCGACGTAGGCAGGGTACAGACAGAAGGCAACCAACGTCAGTTAGAATTCAGTCAGTGTCGGCACCCCCCAGGCAGATAGGGACCGACGTCGGTCACCTGTGTGGTTCAAACTGTGAATGTTATGGGCAGTTAGCTAACGAACCAAGTGTTTGCATGTCAAGAGCCAAATTTAGACTAGAAGCAGCAGATCTAATTATTGTAATTAGGTTTCTAATTATTGTTTGCATGAGATCTATTTAAGAGACTCATTGGTTGTATTGTAAAGAAGTGCTAGAGATTAAGAGATCAAAATAAGCTCCTTCAGAGAGAGGAGAGCAATGGTGTGTTCCTCCTAGTGCCACAGTACCAAGTTTGGGTGCTGGTTTGGAGAATTAGAAGGGTTCTTCGTATATGTATGATCTTGGTCAGTAGGTGTGCATGGCTTCGTTTGGAGATCTACAATGGTGAGTAAGGTCTAGTGATTTTTAGGTAGCAGCAGAGAGCAGGAGATCTACTTGGAGTACGGTGTTGTACTTGGTGTACTGGCAGCATTGTTTCTGACTGGTGGAGGTGAACATCAATTCTATATTGGATTTGATCATTGGGACCGAGAGAGAGAGGGAAGAAGGTCTTGAGGTGTGGCGAGCCTTTGAGGTGGAAGAAGAAGTGGCATCTTCTTTATTGTATTTTCTTCTGAGTGATTATTAATACAATTGTGTATTGTCTCTCATATTCTTGTGTTGTTTCATATTTCTAGTTACTTATTCATTCTGGTTGAATTCCATGTTTAGTTGCTAATACAAGAAGTAATCATATGTGCTCTAATTGGTGGATCAAGATCCTATCAAGTGGTATCAGAGCTTTTGGTTGGGTTGACTAACAAGTGCTTCAGATCTGGTAGTGTTTTTGATTATAGATCACTCTCAGGGGCTTCAGATTGAGTGGGAGTATAGCAATGGCAGAAGAAAGTAAGCTACGAATGGAGAAATTGAATAGCATGAATGGTCTGATTGATGGAAAGAAAGAGCAGGGAAAAGGAGATTGTTGGTCGGTAGAAGATCAGTGTGTAGAAGCAGATGTTGCAGGTGATGTTGCACAGGTTGCTCTGGATAAAGTAGAATCTTTGTTTACAGATTCTTTTGCCTCTTTCCATGTAGCCCAAAATAGAGCATCTTTTCATGGGTATGTCTTTAGAGACTCTAGAGATATTTATTTAGGGGTTGGTGAGCCTTTTCAGATTATTGACGAAGGGGAAGTGAAGCTGAAATTGCAAACAGATAACACACAGGTGTTGAAGGAGATCATGCAAGGCCTAGTCTTGGAGATGAGTCTAATTTCTTCAGGAAATTTGGGTGATGGGAGATGCACAGTAACTCTCACAGCGGATGCACTTGAATTAGATGGTGGTAAGAAAGTAGGTATCCTTTATCTATCTACTTATATTACTGATTCACATTCTGTTGCAGAGATGTGGCTTTGTAGGCTTGGTCACATATGTAGGATGGGAATGCATGTTCTTAAGTGGAAGATAGATGTTTTTGACAAACTTAAGAACTAGAAAGCCTTGGTGTTCATAGAGGAGATGGCAGACAGAGATTAGTTGAGGGGACTGAATTATTTTGAGCAGGGTTGTGTTGATTTGAACAGGGTTTTGATCCAAAAGGAGCTCGCGGGTAAAAAAGTCATCACTCACAGGTGAACATAGGTACCGGCATTAGTCACTCAAGAACTAACATCAGCATCAGGTACACCAGCATCGGTCAGAGAACTGACGTCGATAGACAGGGTCAGTCGCAGGTAACTGACGTCGGTCAGTTTCAGATTGGGAAATGGTCGAGATCGGTCACTGGAACGGATGGTGGGCGGATAGCAAGCTGTCAAGGAGTCTCAAACACCCATATGGAGGTCAAAAAGGGTAAGTGAACCTCATATTCATTGTTCACCTTCTTTATATTGCTTACTGATGGTCAAGAACTAGGAAGATGTGAAGAGGCAATGTAGGTAGAATCTAGAAACAGTGGGAGCTTGGCATGGATGAGGAGTGTGAGTCTTTGGAGAAGAACCAAACAGGTATTTTTTTGGTGAAGTTGTCAGCTGGAAGAAAGCACTGAGAGATAGATGGATTCCCAAGTTAAAGAAGAGAGTGGATGGATATGTGAGATGAAAGGCCAAGGTATATGGTCTTGAGGAAGCTGTAGGATAGTGGTACAGGTTTTGACAGGTGGATGACAAAGTAGGGCTTTAGTCAATGTCAGTGTAACTATTGTGTTTGTCTTACCAGGTGGATGATGAGTCGTGACATTATTCAGTTACTGTATGTGGGTGATTTGCTAGCAGGTTTTGTACATACAGGGATTTGCTGAGCTAAGGGTAAGGTTAGTTCAGAGGTATGTCATGGAGAATTTTGGAGCAGTGAAATTCTTTGGCATAAGAGACATGGAGATTTTGTCTCCAGTGGGAGCTGATGTGAAGACAGTGTTGGCGGGGTTCAAGATGCAGGATGCAGGATCGGAAAGCACACCAAGGGCTAGATAGTTCAAGCTTAGCTTAGAACAGAGTTTGAAATCACATGAGGTCTAGTGTAGACCTGAGTTTTCCCAAGCAGTGGGAGTTGTCAAAAAGTATGGAGCCAATTTGGGGAAGGAGTACTAGAGGGTAGTTCAGTAGATTCTCAGGTATCTGAGAGGGACTAGCAGTAGGAATTCTTGTTATGCAGGGTCAAGGTCTTCACTACATAGAGTTGTAGGTTTGGATGTGGCAGGTTACTTGGATGGCAGGTGTAGCATCACAGGTTGTGTGGTGGTTGGTCTTCAGGGTTGAGCTTGAAGAGGGATACAAGCTAGGAAATAGATTAGATGGGGTACAAATACAGGTACAGGTGCAGCTATTTATCTCCAAGTGGGAGATTATTAGGTTGTGGAGATAAAAGCTTCACCAGGATGCAAATAGGAGGAGTTAAGGAGGTTGCAATGTGTTTGTTGAGTGTTACAGCCACTGGCATCAGTCATGCCAACTGACGTCGACAAGGTACAGATAGAAGGCAACTGATGTCGGTTAGAAGTCGGTCGGCGTCGGCACCCCCTAGACAGATAGGGACTGATGTCGGTCACCTATGTGGTTCGAACTGCGAATGTTACAGGTAGTTAGATAACAAACCAAGTGTTTGCATGTCAAGAGACAAATTTAGACTAGAAGCTGCGGATCTAATTATTGTAATTAGGTGTCTAATTATTGTTTACATGAGATCTATTTAAGAGACTCATTGGTTGTATTATAAATAAGTGCTAGAGAGTAAGAGAGCAAAATAAGCTCCTTCAAAGAGAGGAGAGCAATGGTGTGTTCCTCCTAGTGCCACAGTACCAAGTGTGGGTGCTAGTTTGGAGAATCAGAAGGGTTCTTCGTATATGTATGATCTTGGTTAGCAGGTGTGCATGGCTTCTTTTGGAGATCTACAATGGTGAGTAAGGTCTAGTGATTTGTAGGTAGCAGCAGAGAGCAGGAGATCTACTAGGAGTATGGTTGTGTACTTGGTGTACTGGCAGCGTTGTTTCTAACTGGTGGAGGTGAACATCAATTCTATATTGGAGTTGATCATTGGGACCGAGAGAGAGAGGGAAGAAGGTCTTGAGGTGTGGCGAGCCTTTGAGGTGGAAGAAGAAGTGGCATCTTCTTTATTGTATTTTCTTCTGAGTGATTATTAATACAATTGTGTATTGTCTCTCATATTCCTGTGTTGTTTCATATTTCTAGTTACTTATTCATTCTGGTTAAATTCCGTGTTTAGTTGCTAATACAAGAAGTAATCATATGTGCTCTAATTGGTGGAGCAAGATCCTATCAGTTTTCAAAAAAACTAGAACTTGGCTTCTTTAGGACATGAATAGGTGGTTATAGTGTACTCCAAAATGTAGTTGTTTAAAAATATTTTCCACCAAATGTTAATAGCTCTAGTCCATGGGGTTCCAAGTCATGCTAAATCTCTTTGTCACTCTAGTGTCCAAGACGGTCTTATCCCAAGGTTTTAGGACCATCCTTGAGCATATGCAAAGATCCAAGTGTGCAAGTGAACTAGGATTTCAATAAAGAAAGTTTTGTACATCGTACTATAGATATTTTTCTTTACCCACTTACATGTGGAAATTCCTAGTGCAAGATAGGGAATTGCAAAATTTTCTTCAACTTTGGTAATCCATTATTCTATATTCTCAAGAGTAATGTGCTCAAAAATTTTCCATGAGTTAGAATCAAGTGCTTCGGGTCCCAGTAATAGAACTAAAATGTTAGGGTTTTGTAATTATTATAGCTTTAGCACTAGAGTCTAGCCCAATGAGCTAGCATGTTATCCCTTTCATGCAAGATCATGGTCTTACACACTCACCTGAAGCATTCATCTGGAGACTAATTCTCACAAGTTTTGTTGCTCAGTGTTATTGCCAAAGTCATATTCTTCCCTTTATGTATTTAATTAGATACTACATAAAATCACAAGAAAACTACTTTTATTCTAATGTTTCTAAGCATGGTCACCATATTATAGAGTATTGTTATCAATAGTTAATGTTGTTACTTTAGAAAAAGAAAAAAAATTATATTCCATACTAAGTTATAGTTATCTCTCCACTCAACACATTACATTTAGTTGTCATGAACACAAAGAAAATTGTGTAATGTTTGAAACTCATATATTAAGTGAAAGCATCTAGAAATCAACCAACCAACCCATCGATTACAATAGGGGTATTTATGCTTGTTTATCCTTGACCAAATGTTTACATCATTAATGGAAAAAATAAATAACCAACAAACTTCTAATAGACTGAGTGTTGTGGTGCTCATTCAACGAGCTTTACCTAAAGACCTAGGATTTTATGTCCCCTATATACCCATACTATGATAGATTCATGTTTCCATGTGTTTATCTTATCGTGACCGATGAAAAAATTTTGATCAATAAGGGTTAGGTGTCCTATATGAACCTCTCCTTAACTTCCCCCACTTTCTAAGCACTCCTCAAATCTTTTGATTAAGTTTTAACTCCCATGTTCTTGGGTTCCTTGTGACTAATTCTTATTTGACTGGGTCCTCTTGTGTTGTGGCTTCCATGCCTTTATCATCTTGCACCTTGTAGGTTTTGTGCCATTATGCTTTTGTGCCTATTAACTCCCAAGCCATAGTTTCCCCACACTATAGTCCTTTCATGACGTGATAGTCCTACACTAAAATGGACAATACTTAGCCAAAATTTGGGGCCAATAAATGCTTTATAAGCAACTTAGTTTTGGATGTAACAAGCATAGTTGATGGCCTCGACCCAATACTGAAGTGCGAAAGATTTGGAGTGTAGCATATAATTGACCATTTCCTTCAAGGACATATTCTTGTACTCTATAACACCATTCTATTGAGTACTATATAAAATTGTACGTTGTAGCTCAATACCTTCTGATGTACATGTTGATGCAGTGGATTACACCCAAGGCAGGAGGCCGAGCTCCTGCCTTCCACATGCAACAATGGAAACTCCCCTCTCACTTGTGGGACTGGCAAAGCTGGAGGGGAGAGTCTCTAGGTAAGGGCTAGCTCCCTTTGATGCATCTGAGTTGTTCTAATAAGTGCTAACATAGGTATATAGATATATAATGGGGGGAGAAAAGGGAGAAGGATTACAGGAAAATAAAACTACTCTAAAAGAGGTGATGCACCAAATGATTAGACCTACTCACACTCACACTTGAAGCCAGATAAACACATACGTACACTTCAAACTGGCAAAAGGACCAGGTTGCAGGAAGCTTAACAGGGAGGCTTTAATGGAACACACAGAAATAGAGACTCACCAAAGGTGCTGTGGAAAGGCACACTGTATAATAGCTTCTTCTGTCTCTGCACTTCTAAATACAGCTCTCCTTGTCACCAAAATAGAGGTAAAAAAGCATTTATTGATTTCAAGTGAAAATTTTCCAGGGCTTCACCTTAAAAATGTGAAAGATCCTTTTTCAAATGACAAGTCTACAATATATAGAGGAAGGAAGGAGGCTTTTTGGCACCCTTTTTACAAATGACCCATGTGCACTCTGATCATTAGGAAGAGCAAACCGCTTAAACATCAATGAGAAATTATGATCCATGCCCTTTGTCTACTTGCAAGACCGCTCCTTCAAGGTGATTACGTGGCTTGTCTACTCATTAATGTGAAATGAAGAGAAATGGGTCATATTGTTAGCTGTTTGCACCTCTTAATGATCAATTTACAGACACTGTATCACCTGTTAGAGTAACTTCTTGAATCGGTGCCTCCCTTCACCACTTGGACTATTTGCCTATTCCTACACTTGGCACTTTTCTCTCTTTGTTCTCTGGGCTCTTTGTCTTCTTCCTATTTTGTCTTCTTCTAGCTCCTTCAGCCCTCAGGGCTATCTTCTGGCAGGTTGTTGCGTTCCTTGGGTTCATCTCTGGTTGGTGTTTAGGCAATTTAAAAGCAAATGGCTATTTCATCATCTTAAATTTGACGGCTGTGCACCCATCATCATTTGAAAAATAATGGCTAATCCATCTTCTTAAAGTTGATAGCTTTTGGGATGTCACCGTCCTTGGTAAATTCCTTTGGGCCTTTTCTGTGGCTTTTTCTTTATTTTAGACCCTCCCAAAGGGGAAGTGTCCCTTCGGCTCTAAAGAAATTCCCTTCATTTGGTTGGCCGAGAGCCCCCCACAAGGGCACATGCCCTTCAATGGCCTTTTGTCTCTTCAGCCCTTTCTGCGGGATTTTTTGCTTCGGGCTTTTCCATAGACAATTTTCCCATGGACAAAAAGTCTGCAAGAATTTGTCCTGATTGCTCACCATTCCTTCAGGCTCTTTGGCTACAACCTCCCTTGAATTCCTTCAGACTTTTTGTCTAAAGGAATTTGGGACTTTTCCTTAAAAAAATTTTGAAAGGTCCAAACCGCTTCTTTGTGGCCTCTTTGAAGCACTCCCTACCCTCTGCAAGGGCTCATGAACCCAAAACTGCCCTCCGCAAGGGCACTTGTCTTCCAACTTTAGGATGCTCCCTTGAACGAAGCCATTGAACCGATCGATTGAAACAAAAAATGGTTCAACGATTTAACGGTTCAACACTACGTGCCACTCATTCATTGAACCGAGCCTTTGAACCTTCCACAATGAACCAAGGTGTTGAACCCACCGATTGAACCAAGTGATTGAACCAAGTGATGAACCAAGTGATTGAACCAAGCGATGAACTTGTCGATTAAACCAAAGCGTTGAACTCACCGATTAAACCAAGTGATTGAACCCACCAATTGAACCAAGTGATTGAACCAAGGCATTGAACCGGTTCAATGGTTCAAAGGTGCTAACTCTTGGAAAGATTATGTCGTTGAACCACTCTTCCAACCTTAAGGAAAAGTGTCTCTGAACCATTTTAGCTCTCTTTCCCTATGAATTTCTTCAGGCAAGAGTCTGAAGAAGCTTTGTAAACCCTTCCACTCTCTGAATTGGTTCTTCATCTGTCAAAAGATTACACCTGCAGAGTTCATAGAAAAACTCACTACTGAGTCCGTAGAAAAATCAAGCCCTGCAGAGTTCGTAGAAAATCAATCCCTACAGAGTCCATAGAAAATCAAGCCCTGCAAAGTCCATAGAAAATCAAGCCCTACAGAGTCCATAGAAATGGACTTGTAGAGTCCATAGAAATGGACCTGCAAAGTCTGTAGAAATAGACCTACAGAGTCCATAGAAAATTCTTGGACTTGTGTAAAATCAAAAAATGAATTGGCCTAAAACAGTAGAGGGAGAAGGGGACCAATTTTTGGCTTGTTAGATTAAAAATGGTCAACAAATTGGTGACTCCCAGGGGAAGCATGCCTGCTATGGTTAGAAGCCAGTTGCCTCAAAATCCATTGGGCACAGGGTCAAATTGTAACTTAAAGATCAGCAAAAACTCTGATAAATCCAAAACCAAATATGAAGATTTACCTCAAAAAGAAATGAAAACACACACAAAGCTAAGAAAACTACTAACATGTGCAGAAAGCACTTAGGGAAAATAGGAGAAAAATAAGGAAAATATATACATGATGGAGAAAGGGCTCAATGATAATGCTTAAGATGTATCCCATTAATTGGGATATATAGTTCTTCACCATCCAACCTGGAGAGTTGGAATGCATTATGTTTCTTGCACTGAGTGATTATGTATGGTCCACTCCATAGGGCATCCAACTTCACATTCTTTCTAGGCTTAGCTCGGTCTTCATCCCATTTCAAGACAATGTCTCCTTCATAGAAACCTTTTGACAAAGATTTCTTGTCGAAGTGTCTCTTGACTTGTTATTGGTGGCTGGTCATAGAAGCCATAGCCTGGTCCCTTGTCTCTTGGAGTTCCATCAGCTCGCATAGCCTAACCTCCATGTTATTTCCTTCTTCCAATTGCAGCTAGCGAGCAAGGTCCCAAGATGGTAACTCGAGTGAAATGGGGAGCCTAGCTTCCCTCCCATAGATGAGCGTGTATGGCAAGTTTCCAATTGCCCTCTTTTGGGTGACCCTATCTGTCCACAGGGTTGTTTTCAACTTGGCATGTCAAGTCCTCTGATTTTCCTCCATGGTTTATTTGATGATCCTGATCAGGTTCTTATTTGTAGACTCAGCCAGTTCATTCCATTGTGGGTAGTAATTGGATGAAGTGTTGAGATATATACCATATCTCAACGCCCATTCACTTGTTTTGGTTCCCAAAAAAGCTAACGCATTATCTGAGATTATGGTTGCTGAAACCCTGAACCTTGCCACCAGGTCCTCATAAAAATCCAGGACTACACTTTCTTTGGCCTCCTTTAGAGCAACAGCCTCTACCCATCTTGTGAAATAATTTGTGGTAGTCAGGACCCACTTGTGTCTAGCATTAGAGGGAAGATTAATCATCCCTATGAAGTCCAGGCCCCATTGCATGAATGGTTGCTCCACCTGAATAGGCTATAAAGGCATGGCAGCCAACCATTGCTTCCCATCAAAAAGTGTGCACTTCTGGCACTTTCGTACCCAGGCATGGGTGTCCCTGAAAAGAGTAGGCCAAAAATAGCCAGGTCTCATTATTCTTGTTGTAGTAGCCCTAGGAGCAAAATGACCACCGACTGGTCCATCATGGAACTCAGATAGCACCTTGTTAGCCTGACTTGAGTCCAAGCATCTTCAAAAGACTCCTAAGAGATCCCTTTTAAATAGCACTCCATCAATCAACGCATAAGGGAGACGCTGGAGTCTAAAATACCTTCTCTTGGTCTTGTCAAGTGAGTGTGGGCACTCACCAGTGAGAAGGAAATGCCTCACGTTTGATGTCTAATCTTTCATGACAGCTCTAGGATGGAGTGAACTCTCTTTGGATCAATAGCCAAACCCTCTAAAGAAACAATGTGACCAAGGAGCTTCCCCTCGTGGATAGTGAACATGCATTTCTTAGGATTGAGAGAGATACCAAACACTCTACACCTCTCAAATATTTGTCTTAGGTGTTTCATGTGTTGGCTTGCTTCCTTGGAGAAAACTATCACATCATCAAGATATACCAGCACAGTCTTATTTATCAGGCCTTGAAAGGCCATGTCCATAGCTCTTTGGAAAGTGACACTAGCATTAGATAATCCAAAAGGCATTTTATTGTAAGCAAATGTTCCCCACTTGGTTGTGAAGGTTGTCTTGTGCTGGTCACAGTCTTGCACCAAGATCTAGTTGTATCCTGAATACCCATCCAGGAGGGAGAAATGCTCGCTGCCTATCACCATTTAAAGGATCTACTCCATGTTTGGGAAAGGATAATGGTCTTTCAAAGAGACTCTATTGAGGTCTCTGAAATCGATGCACAGTCTGATCTCCCCATTCTTTTTCCAGACAGGATAAAGATTGGCCAGCCAAGAAGAGTGTTTGATTGGAAATATTATCCTAGACTCAATCAATTTGGTGAGCTCCTTGCGCATGAGAGGCTCAATCATTGGGTTGGCAAGCCTTTACTTCTGCTTGATTGGTTTGGCACCTTCTTCTAGCTCAATGGTATGTTGGGCCAAACTTGGGTCAAAACCCTTCAAATCACTATACTCCCAAGTGAAGATATCAGCAAATTCTTGGCACAACAAGATGAAGGCCTACCTTTCATGGTCTGTACACACTTTCCCAAGTGCAAGTAGCTTGTCCTTGAATATTTCCACCTTCTCATGGTGCTCCTCCTTTGTTTTAATGCATGCCTTGTCGCTTCTCAATTGGTCATCTCCATTGAAGATACTCTCTAGAGTGACCAAACCTTTGGGGAGCTTATTGTTCTTTAGCTAAACAATTTGGCTGCCATATTGCTGCTGCATTTTACCTGGTTTTTTGTAGCAAACTCAGCATCTTCTTGCAGGAAGAGTGATATTTACTGATCACTATTGAAAACCTACGAGTTGGTGATGTTGTCAAGTACAGAGGGCCGGATCACTACTTTCAAGTGACGTGAGCTATGGTCTCGGCCTATTTCTTGAGCAATATCGAACTAGGCACCAACTTCTGCCAGCCTATTTGTTTGCTTGTTATGTTCTCTAGGGATGGAGGTAATATTGAAAGCACAAAAAAATTCCACTAAGTCCCATACCCTATGTTTGTAGGACTTCAATAGAGAGTTCTTTGTCAAATTCTGGCCTCTTATCTAGTTGACAATCAGCTCGTTGTCACCAAACACTTGCAGCTCTTTGATTCCTCTTTTCCTCGCCCACTCTAAGCCATGGATGAGGGATTCATATTCCAAAACATTGCATGTGTAGGAAAATTAGAACTGAAAGGCTAAAAAATACCTCTCTTTTGAAGGAGAGACCAACATCGCTCCACCACCAGCTCCTAACTTACTTTTCAAACCATCAAAGAATAGTTGCCATAGACCTGAGCTCTCCTGGCTGACTTTCATCAAATTTGGTACAAAAGTACCCTCTTCATGCATGCAATAAATCCCAAGGCCCACCTCCTCTATGAATTTTTAGGGATCATGCTCGAAGTTGTCACTTCCCCATTCATCTAAGAGTAGGTTTGCAACTCCTTCAAGGGTACAGGATGGAGATTGGTCTACTTAGAACTCTTCTTGGTCAATGATGGCATAGCTGACATTTGCTACCTTGAGCGAGTAAGGTTTAAGATGATCTCTATGGAGTGGTTCGGATTCAATCTTGACTTCAGTCCCATACTTGGTTCTAAAAACTAGATAAGACCAGTTTGCTGGAACTGATAAAGTCGGGCAAGCATGCAGTGTCAAGCTCGAACCTCTTACCACCCCAAATGTCTTTGTTGGGGTTCCATCCAGCTACAGGACTCCCTTGGTCATTTCTTCGTATTTCAAGCCCAGCTTGTTGGCTATGCATTTGGGCATCACCGAGGTGCTTAATCCGCTATCAATGATGCAATTGTGCACCAAGAAATCTCCTATGACCAAGGACACATAAAAAGGAGGAATCTTCTCTTCCTTATGGGTCTGACCTAAGGTGGAAGGTTGTCCATTCATCATCAAAACATTATCAACTTTTGTTGGGACAGCCTATTCGTCTAGCTCGTGTAATTCCTTTTACAGCATGTCTTTTTGCCTCGGTATTGACAACGAATCCGAAAAAGAGATGTTCATGTGTAGCTTCTTCATCTAGTCAACCACGTTGACTTGAGGGTTGCCCTCCTTCAAAATTTCTTTGGAATTATGTATAACCTGAGGTGTAGGCTGAGGAGCTAGAGGTACAACCGGCAGTCTGAAGCTTGGAAATTTTTTATTTACATGTGATGAAGAAGGTGTTGCTAACATTTGGGTAGTAGCCTAGGTTTCTTCCATTGCTCTCCTTTTGAATCTTATGTTGGCTACAACATAGTCAGCCTGATTGTCTACAACACCCACATAATTGACTTAATAGAATTATCCTTCCAGATGATTCATGAGGGTAGAATCGGGTTGGGCCTAACTACTACTCGTGCTGGGTTACATTGGGGCCTCAAAGAATTGGGAATGGGTGGCTACCTAATTGTCTTATACATTTGGGTAATAACCCGTCATTTCATTCGTATAAATAGCCTGCTCCTAACCATATCCCATGGTTGAACAACCTAGTTGTTCTTGCACTAGATTATTTTGAACGGGCACCATGACCTTAGATGATGAAGGGGCACCTCGGTTGTAGCCTTGAAAGGGTCTGGTCTAAGTAAGCTGACCCTGTCCTTGATTGTAATGTTGGAAAGGGGGTCTAGGAGCTTAACCATATTGCTGGTATCCTTGGTTGGGTCTATTGCTTTGAGCTTGCTACCTTTTAATAGCCACAAGTTTATTTGACATATTTTGCAACAGACTCTTGACTTCATGAAGCTCATTGGATGGAGTAGTAGCTAGTTTTTCTATGCTAGGCAAAAGAGCTAATGTGGGAGCAGCGGTCTGAATTGGAGGTAGTATTTTGGGGAAAAGTGGCATATGGGGTCTAAGAGCTATCTTCCTAGCCTGCACTAAGCAATTTTTAGCTGCTATAGCTATGTCATAGGCAGCAGGCGGCACATGTCCTCTGATGGACTATATCATAATAGTGGTATCATTGTTCAATGCTCTTAAGTAATATAGGAAAGCATAGCTAGCAGTCGGTCTTACCAAAACGGGGATTCTATCCCATGTCTTCTGAAACCTAGTGTTGAAATCCTACATGTATTCATGTGGGGCTCTTTTCATGGTAGTTAGCTACTCAGCAAGCAAGAGGTGGTCACTCTTTTCCCCAAAATGGTCTATCAATTGAGTGCCCAATTCATTCCAGGAACCGATTGAATTTATAGCCAAAGTCCCATACCAGTCAAGAGATTTGCCCTTGAGAGACAATGCCAACAATCTAATTGCAATATTTTCCTCAGTGACATTGTGAATATTGCAGAGGTTAGCAATATTTTTGATGTGTTTGATGACTGTAATGGGTCCCTCTCCATCAAAGGAAGGCACACTTTTGAGGGCTACTCCTAGAATTGGGTCATAACATTGGAGATTCAAGGGGCTCTGACCATGAAAAGTCACAAAGGGTAGTGCCATAGCTATGACAGGGTGTAATTGTGACCTTGTTGCATATGTGTTCTTTACAGCAGGTCTGGGAAAGTGGTTTGCCAAATAAGGATGGGTCCTCTCAAATCTCAGTCGCTTTGCTGAGTTCAAAGGCAATTCAACAAATTTGATAGGGACACCCTTAGAAGTAGACCGTGTGGTGACTTTAGGCATAGGAAGTCAAACTGGTCTTTGATTAGGAAATGAAGTTCTTACCAATGGAGTCGCCAGATGCTAAAAATAGTTGATTTGCTGTAACAGGACCAACATCAATCTTGAAACTTTAGTGAGTGTAAAAATTGTTGAAGCACTGGATTGCACCCAGAGTAAGAGGTCGAGCTCCTGCCTTCCACACGCAACAATGGAAACTCCCCTCTCACCTATGGGATTGGTGAGGCTGGAGGGGAGAATCTCTAGGTAAGGGCTAGCTCCCTTTGATGCATCTGAGTTGTTCTAATAAGTGCTAATATAGGTATATAGATATATAATGGGGGTGAAAAGGGAGAAGGATTACAGGAAAACAAAACTACTCTGAAAGAGGTGATGCACCAAATGATTCAACCTACTCACACTCACACTTGAAGCTAGACAAACACATATGTACACTTCAAACTGGCAAAAGGACCAGGTTGCAGGAAGCTTAACAGGGAGGCTTTAATGGAACACACAGAAATAGAGACTCATCAAAGGTGTTGTGGAAAGGCACACTGTATAATAGCTTCTTCTGTCTCTGCACTTCTAAATACAGCTCTCCTTGTCACCAGAATAGAGGTAAAAATGCATTTATTGATTTCAAGTGAAAATTTTCCAGGGCTTCACCTTAAAAATGTGAAAGATCCTTTTTCAAATGACAAGTCTACAATATATAGAGGAAGGAAGGAGGCTTTTGGGTGCCCTTTTTACAAATGACCCATGTGCGCTCTGATCATTGGGAAGAGCAAACCGCTTAAACATCAATGAGAAATTATGATCCATGCCCTTTGTCTACTTGCAAGACCGCTCCTTCAAGGTGATTACGTGGCTTGTCTACTCATTAATGTGAAATGAAGAGAAACGGGTTACATTGTTAGCCATTTGCACTTCTTAATGATCAATTTGCAGACACTGTATCACTTGTCGAAGTAACTTCTTGAATCAATGCCTCCCTTCACCACTTGGACTATCTGCCTATTCCTACAATTGGCACTTTTCTCTCTTTATTCTTTGGGCTCTTTATCTTCTTCCTGTTTTGTCTTCTTCTAGCTCCTTCGGCCCTCGGGACTATCTTCTGGCGGGTCACTGCGTTCCTTGGGCTCATCTCTGGTTGGCATTTAGGAAATTTAAAAGCAAACATCTATTTCACCATCTTAAATTTGACATCCGCACACCCGTTGTCATTTGAAAAATAATGGCTAATCCATCTTCTTAAAGCTGACAACTTTTGGGACGTCACCGTCCTTGGCAAATTCCTTCAGGTCTTTTCTGTGGCTTTTTCTTTCTTTCAGACCCTCCCGAAGGGGAAGTGTCCCTTCGGCTCTAAATAAATGCCCTTCATTTGGCCAGTCGAGAGGCCCCCACAAGGGCACCTGCCTTTCGGCATCCTTTTATCTATTCGGCCCTTTCTACATGCTTTTTTGCTTTGGGCTTTTTCGCAGACAATTTTCCCACAGACAAAAAGTCTATGAGAATTTGTCCCAATTGCTCGCCATTCCTTTGGGTTCTTTGGTTATATCCTCCCCCGAATTCCTTCAAACTTTTTGTCCGAAAGAAATCCTTCAGACAAAAAGTCTGAAAGAATTTGGGACTTTGCCTTAACAAAATTCTGAAAGGTCCAAACTACTTCTTTGTGGCCTCTTTAAAGCACTCCCTTCCCTCCGTAAGGGCTCTTGAACCCAGAACTGCCCTCTGCAAGGGCACTTGTCTTCCGGCTTTAGGATGCTCCCTTGAACCAAACCGTTGAACTGACCGATTGAACCAAAAAATGGTTCAACGGTTCAACACTGCGTGCCACTCATTTGTTGAACCAAGCCTTTGAACCTTCCATGATGAACCAAGGCGTTGAACCCACCGATTGAATCAAGCGATGAACCAAGTGATTGAACTAAGTGATTAAACCAAGCGATGAACTTTTCGATTAAACCAAAGCGTTGAACTCGTTGATTGAACCAAGTTATTGAACCCACCGATTGAACCAAGTGATTGAACCAAGGCGTTGAACCGGTTCAATGGTTCAAAGGTGCTAACTCTTGGAAAGATTATGTAGTTGAACCACTCTTCCAACCTTAAGGAAAAGTGTCTCTGAACCATTTTAGCTCTCTTTCCCTATGAATTTCTTCAGGCAAGAGTCTGAAGAAGCTTTGTAAAACCTTGCACTCTTTGAACTAGTTCTTCATCTGTCAAAAGATTACACCTGCAGAGTTCGTAGAAAAACTCACTACTGAGTCCGTAGAAAAATCAAGCCTTGTAGAGTCTGTAGAAAATCAAGCCCTGCAGAGTCTGTATAAATGGACCTATAGAGTTTGTGTAAATGGACCTGTAGAGTCCGTAGAAATAGACTTGCAGAGTCCGTAGAAAATTCCTGGACTTGTGCAAAATCAAAAAATGAATTGGCCTAAAACAACAGAGGAAGAAGGGGACCGATTTTTGGCCTATTAGATCAAAAATGGTCAACAGTACATAATTACACAAAATAGCTACTTGCATACTCACCACTATCATCAGTGCACATAAAATTGATGGTTTTACCTGATTGTTTCTCTACAAGTACCTTGAAGTTCTAAAAATGATCATAAACCTCAGATTTTTACTTAATAAAGTACACCCAAGTATACCTCAAATAGTCATCAATAAAATTAAGCAAGTATTTAGTCATATTTAATAAAGGTTTAGGAAATGGGCTCGTAATGTCACTATGAACAATCTCCAAAATCTATTTAGCTATCTGTGATTTTCCCTCATCATACTTCTCCTTAGTATGCTTACAAGGAATGCAGTGATGGTAAACTCCATCAAAAAAATTAACTCATAGCAACCTTGAAACCATGTATTGATGACTAAATTCTTCTAGGTATCGATACTTGAGATGGTGTAATCACTCATACCATAGTTTACACACCTCATCTGAATGAGTGAGCAATGCAATAGAGGGTTAATCAGAAGAAAAATGTGATAAAGTATACAACCTGTATTGGTGATCTAATTTCTCAAATGTAACAATGGAGTCATTGTTAGCTTCCCTAATAACCACAGAATTGGGTGTGAACTCAACTCTCTTGCTCAAACTAATGTGAGTGATTTGGTGAATAGATAGGATATTGGTGGATAAAGAGGGAACACATAGAACATCATGAAATGTATAATCATTCCCACTAACTTCTACAAAAGTATCATCATCCAGTAAGATAGAAGACATAGAACAAGGCTCCAAGGATGCAAACATATCTTATGATGAAGCCATCTGGTCTAATACACAAGAATCAATAACTCGTGTGAAAGGCCAGGATGCAACTGCAACAAGTGTTTTGCCCTTACCATTTCCCTTACCCATTTTTGGCCTTAGAAGACCCCTATGCTGATGAACTCTGAGTGGAATAATCAAGGACATTGATATTGTGCTTCTCAAATATTTTCGTCAGTTGGTCAATCTACTTTTTCATGCATTTATCTTCATCATGCCCATATTTCTTGTAATATTCATAAGTGAGTCTCTCTTTCTTGTATTTTCCATCTGAAGTGGACTCTTTTGGTACTTTTCACTTAGCGTCATATTTATGACCCTTTCTTTGCCTTGGGTCCTTCTTATTATGTTTCTTCTCCTTGCTACTAGAATCCTTCTATTTTTCATGACTCAAAATTAAGTCATGAGATTTTGAGGACTTTAGTGTACCCATTTGAATGAGCTTGTCTTGCTCTCAAGTTAATACAACAACAAAGTCATCTAAGGATGGCATGGTTCATTTAGCTCCAAGGGCACTCTTGGTGGTGTGGAAGGTAGAAATGAATAACAAATAGTTAGATCCTAGTTTGACAAGGATGGAAAGAATCAATTGATCATCTTTTATGTCAATGTCACACTTTTCAACTGTAACCTAAGTGATTTGAACTTGGTGAAAAAGTCTTGAATCATATCAAATTCAGTTGGGCTCAAAATGATGATATCATTCTCTAACTCATGACCCCTTGTTTCATCTTGCTTTCTAAGAGTTTATCCAATAAGGTCCACACTTGATTTGGATTTGTAGATTTGATATGAAAAAGCAAGTTTGAAGATATAGACCAACACAATAGACTATAGGCTTCGTCACGTCAGTTGTACCACTTCACCTTCTCTACATCAGGTGTCAGTTTAATTTTTATACCCATCATGATTCGGTTTAAGTCTTTGCTCCTCAATAAGATTTACACTTTGAATTTATACTCATGATAGTTCAATGGTGTAAAAAGTAGAATGGAACTAAGATCCATGGTGTAGAAAGGAAGTATTTATTGAACTATGTGTATTGTAATTTGGTAATATGACACCCCCTAAATCTATAGAGGTTAAAATTTATAGGGCACGAGAATACAACTAATGCAAATATCTCATAAAAACTCTTGCTTTCAAAAAAAATGGCACCTAAAAAGGAGATGCTGACTGAAAGTGATGCTCATTTAAATGTTTCTTGCTTGTAAAAAAAATGATGTTTTCCACTTTGCATAAATTGAAAAAAATTGGATGTGTAAGAATTTGAAATACTTTTGGTGGCAACTTCCCCACAAAAACTTATGCCCTCTTAGAACAAAATTTAAACAATTTTAGGTTGGCCACGATTAAGGGCTTAACTCCCATATGACCAGGGGCTAAGACCTAATTTGGGTGCTCTCCCCCCTTCTCACTTCAATTGATGTGTGTGTTGCATCACCCTCAAAAAGATCTATTTTTTACAAATGAATAGTGTCACTCCTTTTGAGCATGATGACCTAGAGACCATTATCACATTTGAGAGTGGAGTCATGTCACCATATGCTAGGAGGATGGCCTCTGGACCTGTAGACTCGTGTAGGTACATGCACATAGATGGGTGTAGGCCTTCAATGATATGCATCACTGTGGATTAGGTAGTTGGGTTGGCGAGCCTTCGGCCTCATATATGCATGGGCACATAAAGTTTTGCATCATTATGTCTTAAGCAGTTGGGTTGGCAAGCCTTGGCCCCTATGAAAGTGTAGGTATGTGGGCATTTGTGTTCACATCAACTAGGGTCGATTCAGTAGGGCTATGGACTTGCAGATGCATGGTGGATATAGGTACACATTGTGAGAGGGTCTACCCAGCGTGCCTTCAGACCCTTAAAAATATATGCACATTTATGAAGCCACATCATCGTGCAGAGGAGGGTCTGGGCTACAGAAAGAGCCTAAATTTTTTCTAAGTTTAGAATTTTATAGAAATCATTGAAACCAGCTAAAAATGGCAAAAATACTTACAATTGGAAAATATGTACGTCTTTATGCAAATCTAGCAAATACCCTCTTTGTATTTTTCAAAACCCATAATGTTTTTCCAATTTGAGTATCAAGTGGTACAGAATCTGTCGATTTCAAAAAATACCATCAAACCCTCCAAAAATGGCAAAAAATTGACTGTCCCAAAGCCAGGTCACGTTTACAGTGAATTTTAAGGTTTTGACACCTTTTGAATCCAATGGTGTTGTCCATTTTTTATTTGAAGACCCAGCTATATAGATTTGTACATATTTTGAGAAATCCCACCAAACCCTTAGAAGCTGAAATTAAAAAAAACACCTGAACAAGTTGAATGCTAGATCTCACAACAAAAATAATAAAATTCGACTACTAGTAAAGCTCTGATACCATGTCGAAGTGGGCCACACTTGAAGATCTACTGGATAGGATCGAATGTATGGAGAAAACTTGTATGGAGTGGTTAAATCCAAAAGAACAATCTAAAAGAAGAAGCTAATCTTCATAATAAAAAAATTACATTAATAAGCATTAACAAAAAAGTATATAGGAAGGTTCCTTATATAGGTGGAAAAGAGATGAGTTCCAACATTCTCATGCATATGGAATTATTTTTCCCTAAGGACCTTTATTAAACCTAAGTAAACTTGACTAGACCATGTAGACAAAACTCAGTGGGACAAAAGTCTACACCAACAGATCCACCTTGTTCAAATTTTGACAAGAGCATGTTCCTCTTTATTTTGTTTGCATACATCCATAGAACTCCTTTAAAACTGCACTTTTTTGGGCTCATCTACAATTGGATTCTCTTTAAAGGTAGGTATAAAGAAGAAATCATTTGCCTCTACATTATCACTTGTTAGAATCCTATCAATTGTTGGTTTAGGTTACTTCATGATGTTTTCTTATTTTCTTCTTCTTTTTACCACTAAATATTCAAGGTGGGCATATTCTCATTTCAATTAGTATCTCTTCATGCTACTAATGTTTGAAATATCAAATCACACCTTATGTAACAATATACAAAACTCAAAATATCAAAGGATGTCTTGAATCCAGTTGGTTATGGGTTTCATTTCAACAAAGTCGTCAATCTTCACTTGAAAGGGGAAGATTTCCTTCAAATTTTAGAAACCAAATGCACCATTTGATCCCCAATGGAGTTGTAAAAAACTGTTGGAAAAACTGTCACTGATTTTTTTTTTATTGTATTGACTTGTCCAAAAAGGAATGGCATGATTATACAACATTGGATAAACCACCATTGGAGAGGTGAATTTCCTCTATGTTTGAGAGAGGTAGATACCTCATGGGATGTGGGTTTTTTAGGCTTTTTAAGTTCTTTTAACTAGAAATCACAAAAAGAAAATAAAAATGAAAATGGAGAAAGCTAAAAATGGAATAAGAATGGAGAAGATGGAGGTGAAGGTCAGAAACTCATGACATAATAAATACAGAAGATCGTATGAATAACCTTTAGATAAAATAAATGGAAAATTCTTCCTCTCACATGAAAATAGAAATAGGAACAACAAATATAAAAGGAACAAAAGGCTTTCCTTGAAGCACAATTTTTTCCTAAAAAAATGGATTGGGTGCACTTGGCACAAATTCCATCCACAGGGCTTTCAACAAAGTTTCAAAATACCACGAGTTGTACACAACCATGAAACGTACAAAATTTTAATGGTTCCTCTATATTTGAACAACAATACAAATTCCATAAACAGACAAAATTAAAACTCGCAAAGCCAGAGAATGATCTCACCAAATTGTTTCTACTTCATTAACAAATCCGAAAAGGTACATGCAGTAAGACAAATATTACAATCAACCCTTTCCCCCATGAGCTAAATAAAAAAGAACCCTTTGATAATATGAAATTGTCTATTTTGTACATATTTTTCCCCTGCAAATGAAGTTGGAAAGTTATCCTTTACACTAACCCAATCTAGAGCTTCTAACTAGAGTTTGCCCATATTTACATTTTTTATCTGGGTATTTTACAAAATTAAATGCATTTATGACTTTGTATTTAATAAACTAATTAATTATAAAAAGAATAAATTTAACCAATGATTCCAAAGACACAACTTAATTTTGCCGCTCTTTCAAATAGACGTCAAATCCACTTGATACAATTTCTTGATGTTCTTCCTTAATGTTCTTCCTTGATGCTCTTTTATGACTTTAAATAAAAAATAATATAATGTAACACTATTAGGTAATTCAATTTTTCGCTCATGCCCACGAAGCATATTTGCCCATCACTTCTTCTTGTCCATTGGGTTTTAGAGTCAAATAGAGCATTACAAAACATAAAAACAATTTTATCAACATAAATTAATTTGAATTGGGTAGTGAAATTTGGGTGACAATTTCACTACAACGTCGCCAAGTTGATCAAGATGGTTTATAAGAGAGCACCAAGGAAATGGCAGAGACAATCAATAATGCTAACACATGTTGGGATCTCACACCTAGGAGGGACCTTCCAAGTACTGGTTGGAACAAACTAGATAACAACAATTCATTTATCAGCAATCTCTTTACCATCACTACTTAATTGTTCTTGTTGTCTAATTCATATTTAATAAACAATTGTTAGTTTTTTTGTTTTACTAAACTCTCTTAATACCAAATATCGTTGTTACATAACGTACTCTCATACCACCAACTTCATTTTGAGAGAGAATAATCTTTTCTCTCTCATTTTGAGTAACATAGAATATATTTCAACAAAATAAATAAATTATACAAGTCATCTAATGGCTCTTTAGGGAGGTTGTGAAAATGAATATATCTACGTAATTATTGAAGAAAAGCCTTGATTCATTCCACATACGACAATTTATATGGGGCCCTCGTGGTGGTATAAAGAAATAAAAAGTCATTCCGACCGGTTAGTAGTGGACATCGTTTCTCCATTTAAAATTATTTGCAGTATCAAAAGGCAGGGGGGCAGTCATTTCATGGAATAAGACAAACCTATAAAGTAAATTAGTTATGGTAGCCCATTTATCTACGAGAAAAAAATAGGTATTGCTTACAAGAATGACCAATTTTGATGCTTTACTTTTCAATCAGATTTCATACCATTGATGTCAAATCCATCAATGTCGTATTATTTTTCTTTTAATTTTTTATTTAAGTTTATTTTAAGGACGTAAATTAGCATAAATATTTTACGGTTTGAATGGTTGTGATGGTATTGCATTCTGTTGGTATTATTGGTAATTGTTTGTAAAGTTGATTGTGGCGATTAGTAATGTTTATAATGTTAGTATTGTTTGTTTTCTGTTTGATGGGAGATGTGGATCTCTTAATTTATATCTCAGAGTGGTTTGTAACTCTAGTCAAAAGTGATTCGGTTCATAGCTTCAATCTTTGTAAAAGATTTACCCAATTCATAACCCTAGGATATGTAGAAACATTTCCCTATATTAATAATTAAATAAAACCTTCCGATATATCAATTTCAAAGTGAATTAGTTGTGCTTAACTCCACCTAACTTCAAATCTCATCAAATACTTATTTTTTAATTATAACTAATAATATTAATTTATTGTGTTGATATTATGATTTTTCAAAACGAAATCCTTAATGTATATCAAATCGAATTCATCATTCCGAACTCTATAAAAATATTTATCCCTAATTAATATATTTGATAGAATGTCACTCTCACAATAGAGCCCTTTCAACTTCACAATAATGGAGTCTTAGTTGCAAGTTGAATAATTGAAGCACCTACTACATCAAGTAGGGCACATGCTCCCAATTATGTTGTGCAAAATCATGTTGTACTTGGGGAGTATCCTTTCCTTTCACTTTTAACCCTTTTGTAAGGAGGTTGTTGTGTGGTTAAAATATTATGGATGCCTTGCTTTTTGTTTTTTTAATGTAGCTTAGCACTCACGCAAATTTTATTCTGCAGCCCAACCAAATAATGTGAAAAGTAAAATACATTCCAAACAGTTACAAAGTAGTTGAATATAGGTCAAGTGGTTCATCATTGTTTTTTCTTTCTCCTTTTTCATCATCATTTGGATGCATTTGTTGGGTTTTGAACAGGCCCAAGTTTGTCCTATATGGAGATCATCTCTTTTTCAACGTTTCTATTTTTGGTTTTTTTTTTTTTTTTTTGGCATTGTAGATTATTTTGTTTTGATGATATTTTTATAATATATATTTTATTTGCTAAAAGGAAAATATTTGTGATTGAAATTATGAATTGATTTTATATTATAATTAAAACTTTAGTTGTCGAAATAAAATAAGAAACAAAAATACAAAAAATATCAATTCTTAACTAATAAGTATTGATAAGAGAAAACTTCTTCTATAAAAGGAAGACAAAGGGGATAAAATTTCATAGAACTTCTCCGAAATTTTTACAAAACAACAATGAAGCAATCAAACATGAAAAGTGACAACCAAAAAGAGAAACATTTAGAGGCTAAGTTGCCTTCAGCGTCGGCTTAGAGTCAATCTTCTCTTATGTCTGGAGAGATCTTTCTTTGTTATATATATTTTTAATTAGGGTAAATCTAGGATATAAATATTAGGCCCAAATCTCTCTACAAATTATAAATAGTTAATATTACTATTATTAATATCACCAACCTTCTTTTTCGCTGCTTCCATTACTAGCTTCTTGGCCATCGCATCGCTAAGTGCCCCTCAGTCTCGTCAACGCTCTCAAGAAGTTTGGAAGTGGAAAGATGGGGTTCTTGACTAGAACTTTAAGTGGAATAACCGTGAAAAAAATTCCACTCCCCTTTCTCTCACCTCGTTTCTCTTGCGAAGAAGGGTGTTGTTGAGCGTGACCCGAGGATTGTGCCACCTGCCTTCCTTCCTCTCTCCCCTCAGCGTATTGAGGTCCTTTTCTCTCCGTCCAGGTCCATCTCCACTGCAGAGGCTACCTTCAAGGACATTCCACTCTTTCAACTAGTGTTTCCTCATGGGAGTTCTGCTTGGGCCTCCCCCCTCATGTCTTCTAAACTTCATGCCGACATTGGTGTCTCTTCAAAGAAGAAAGGGTATAAATTGGAGGCAGAGTTGTTGAGGGTGGAAGTGCATTCTCTGATCAATAATGGCTCCCAATGGACACTAAAAGACCTACTTTCTAGACGAGGGAGATGCATTGCCTCTGCTTACGGTTAAGCCCTCTAGGGTGTGTGTTTGGCAGGGCTTAATTTTGGTATTGAGGTTTGTTTCGCCCTTGTTTTGAGGTTCTGTCGGGTGGTTCCAATTGGTTTTCTATCTATGGGGTCTTTGTTGAAGAATGCTAAAGAATCATAACTTCAACGTATTTTCTCTTTGTTGCTTCTTCGTTTTCTTCATTGTTTGCTTCCTAATCTATTTTGGTGTTTCCCTTTCAGTAGGTGGTGGATTTTATGTTAACAATTTTTTTCGTTGTTTTCTTTTTTTTAAGATTTATCTTATCAAATAAAAATATTACCAATGGCCATCACCGGCCTAACAAATATCATTAATAGCAACCACCAATCTAACATATCATAATAAGATTTGACTCTCAATAAAACTGGACACAACCAAACCTCTTAATCGATATCCTTACATCTCATCAACACTACAGTTTATATATTAAAAAATAAATATTTCTATATAAAAATCATGTCAATTTTTTTTTAATCAATATTTAAAATCAAAAACATTAATTCATCCCCTAATTGATATATCAATATATTACAATAAAAAATAATAATCTCTATCCATACACAAACATTATAAATGAGTTGGCATCACGTGCTCTTGTGGCTAAATGTCAAACCACATAAAATCAATGTTTAAGTTTATTATAATTAGTTTGTGGGAGACAATGTGTATAAATACAAAACTTGTTGCACTCATCTAATCTTATATTCGAACCACCATGGTTGTATTATTGAGTGTTCTTTTTTGGTGTCCTAGCACGCGTAGAGAAGGACTCTTTGAATGGGCCAAACAAGATTTAAATTTTTTTTTTAATTTCTTTCTAATCTTTCAAAAGTGGACTATAGTAGCAATTAATGTTGCACACCTTTGGTTTTTAGAGTCATTATTATAAAATATTAAAGTAAGTAGAAGTTTGTAATTAAATGTACTTAAAATAGTGAAGTAATTTAGCATCAATTTCGAACTTTTATATATATATATATATATATATATATATATATATATATATATATATATATATATATATATATAAATAATGAGTAAAAGTTTGTAATTAAATGTATTTAAGATATTGAAGTAATCTAGTTTTAATTTGAAATTTTTTATTTTTAATATTAAAAAAAATTACATTAATTTGTAGAGATTAGATTTGATGGTCGATCTAGTCTATCATAATTTATTTATGATAGTTATTTATTTTATATCACTCTTTAGGGAATGGTTGTTGATTCAACTGGTAAAGTTGTTTGGTTTACAAAGAGTCTATCAGTTATCAGTTCTTGTCGTTAGCAAAACTTAACACGATAAAAGGGATGAGACTGAGATCATACACCAGGTGACTTTGACAAAATAGATACTCTTCAACCTTAGAGCTTAACTTTAAGATCGCCACATAAAGCAGGGGTCAACAAAAAAATATATTACTCTTCAAATGTTAGTCTAGTTCAAAATAGAAGAAGGAAACATTAAAGATAATCTATATATTTATTATAATCTTATAGAGTTTTTGATAACATGTTTAAAATTTCACCTTTCATCTAATATAATTTGCCAAAAAAATTATTGTATTTTATAGTAAAAAATATAAATATGATCAAACGACCATTAAAGTTAGTCCCTACCATTGAGTGTTTGATTGTTTTGAGCCTTTTTGGTCATTATCTTACGAATTATAGCATATTTTCTTCTTGAGGATTGCATTTGGGAATGTTTTTTCCTCTTCTATCGTTTGTCTTTTTTATGCAATCTCCAATATATTAAAAAAGTAAAAGTTTGTTATAAAGCATACAAACATATTTATACATAATTATGTGTAATTGATTAAATGTTATGTTAGTTGGAGGGTCACTTACATTATGGTATCATCCCATTAACCTTAGATCATTATATATTTGGTTTATATATTGCCAGAAACTAAGCTTTTTAGTTAATATGAGATTAGGTTGGTATATAAATATGAGAGTTTTAAAATTGTAGAAATAATTTCAAAACATAAAGATTAAGTGTGTTTGTTGACACTTAAAATTGGTTCCTAGACATTTATTACTCATAAAATTATATTATTTTAGAATATATGTGTATTTATCAATTGTTGGTTAAAATTAGGCATTATTAAATGTGTTTGGTCATTTTTCGTTGTCACCTCTCTTCTTGTTTCCATGGTCCCTACCAAAAATGTATTGACTGTGTTTTTGGACCTTTGGTTGTTTTGGTCCATTAGAGTAATGTGAGGTTTGTGGTTCATCTTCCCTGTTTTTCCAACCATTTGATGTCAATTTACACTCCAATTAGGTCCTAATTTGAATTATAATCATCTAAAAATACACAAGTATATTAGCGCATTAAAGCATCTAGAAATTATCTTAAAGAGCATCTAACGTTTATTGGCACAAGGATCTATTCACCATTTACAAGTATTATATATAAATCAAGCAACTAGAGAGAATTTGTAAACAATTATTATATTTATTGTCGATGAGACGTTGATAGATTAGTTGTGTCCAATCTCACCAAGGTTCAAATCTCACTATGCATTTGAGACCAGTTGTGGTCCTGTGTTAGATTTGAGGATAGTTGTGGCCATATATGATTGAATGACAATCCATTGTCGCTGTATATGTTATATTGTGGAGCATTGAGCAACCCATTTATCGATCTTAAAAGATGAATTATTACATTTAATAGTATGTTATTGTTTTATATTATACATCATTAAGGTGCCCAACAAATATTAAAGAATCTCAACTTTTCTTTGGTATGAGATAGTCCTCAAATTACATCATTTTCATGTTTAGTTGTCCAATTAATATTTGGAGAAGTGTAATTATCAAGTGATTGACACGAATTTTTAGAAACTAAAGTTTTTGGAGCTCCAAATATGACAAATGCATATGTCAAAATAATTTATGCCTGCATAACATTTTCTAGAAATGTACTCTACAATTATAATAACCAAAAACTAAACTTTACAACCTAGACAATGTCCTCTATTAGCTACAAGTTTTCAGGGTACTCATTATCTTGTCGCAAAATCCTAATCTTTGTTTTTAGACTTCAATGACTATCTCCAAATCTCTTGAAAATCAAGATACTCTTCTAAACTCTACTTTCATCATTTATTGCTATGTATTTGGAAAATTAACTAAATCTAATTTACTATTTTGTATTTGTTTTGGTCTAGTTAAATACTTATGGATATAAGTGTTGTAATATGATTGAAATCCATTTATTTATATTACAATATTCGATTTAAGACACTAAAACAAATTTATAAATTTATTGTAAAGATTTTTTTTTTGAATTTTTAAAACCTCTCAAAAGAAGAAGGGAGATTGAATAAAATATGTTTATTATAACATCATTCCATTAACATAAAAATAATAATATATTAAATTTAAATGTAATTGCAAATCACATACTTACAATTAAATGTGTCCCCTTCTTAATCTTGTTAATATATTATTTTAAGTGCTTACCCAACAATAAAATTAAATCGTTTTTCTTCAAAAACATTTACTTACATTATGAACTCTCATTTTAAAAGCCTCATATCTTCAAAAATTATGTGTTTTTGTTTTGATATAAATTTAGGGGTTGTGTTAATGGGATGTGGATGCATTGGTTAGGAGGTTTGATTGTATATAATCTCACTCACGTTCAGAGTTCATTGTAGTATGATAGATTGATGGTGATCGTTGATGATTTAAGTTAGTGCATGCTGATCGATGATAATTTAAATAATACTAATATTCAATGTAAGAGGACCTTGGATCCCTTATTTATGTTTCAAAGTAGTTCTATTAACTCCAATAAAAAATTAACCCATTATCCAATTAAATTAAAAAATTAATCATGAATTATTAATAAACAAAATGAAGGGTGTTTAATCATAGGTTATTTGAAAACAAATTATTTATTAATGAAAAGGCATCTCACATGCATGAGTAGAGATTGACATGAACCATCCACTTCTTACATGGGACACATTATTTAAATGGTGTTTGGTGAAGAAAAATATTTGCATGTCACATGAATTGTCCTCCTCCTTCGTTGAAAATAAAATAACGACCAATTTAATATTTTAATAATTGCATATATAATTATTTTATCCATCCAAAGCTCGACACGACAAAGTTGTAGATTGCATAAAATTAATATTAATGATTAGTACACAATCGATATCTATCCAAAAGGCAAAAAGTCCAAGCATTTGATGAGACCTAGTCCAAGCCATTAATTTTTAATTATAGGAGGTAAATTTGTAGTTTACATAAAATAAAATTATAGTATTATTGTAATACAGAAAATGAAAAATTTATTAATTAAAAATCTATAAAATAGTGTAGGAAATGGTAATAATAATTAATTAATATTTTAAATATATTAATAAAATAAATATATAGAACTATGAGATTTTCTTTTATGCGTGTTTTAATAGGTAACATTCACATGAAATTATTAAATTATATAGATATATAATATTGTAGAAGTTTTGTCATTTGAATTTAAACTCGAAAACACACATCAAAAACTAAGGTAATTATAAATTATAAATTTGAATTTGATTGAGATTTGATGTCAAGATTGCTCTCGACACTTTTGAAAGGTGTTATGACCATCTTAGGTGCCCTTGATAGGTAATTGTCGATTGAAAATTGATTTTAAGAATGTGTTATCCTACTTATGTTCTTTTATTTCCTCACTCTTACTTATGGCTTGGGACCCACAGTATCTAAAAATAAATAAGGAAATTATTGGAGGCCTACATTAGGATTAGTGACTAGTGTGAATTAACTAGTTGTTTGCTTGTCAAACTCCTCAATGATAACAACTATTTCAATAAATACACCTTCCTTGATAGAAAATAACTTCAACGAGTGCTTTAGTAGTGTTCCACATTCACTACTACACTTTTTGAATTTCATGTAATTATTTGCATCGATAGAGCATTGAAAATCAATTATTTTGATTATGTTTTACTCTTCAACTTCAAGAATTTTCATCTTTGGTGACGCAAAATTGACCCAAATTTAACACAACTAGACATTTTGTGTCCTGTTGCATTAACTTGGACTGTGTTACAAAAGTTGACGTAAATTTCATGTGGCATGTACATATTTATGATTTTAAAAATAATAATAATAATAATCATATCCCATCAGCACTCGAGGGTTATCTCAAGTGGATGGGATCAATGACTTACTTAAGTCACCCAATTATCAAGTTTGATCCTCAGTTTACTAGTGGCTTGTGGAGTGGGGCATTTGTGTGCCACTTGGTGGTTAGAGGGGCTCGCCCTACTAAAAAATGCACCAAAAGGGTTACATCAAGGCATTGGATCACCAATTCCACTATTTAACTAAAAATAATAATTATATTGCATCTCTTTTTGCATCGCTTTTTTATAAAATAATTAAACTCCATCACCTTTTATTTTTTTAAGTTGTGGAAGACCATTGCCATGGCGGAATCCATCTAACATGGCATTATTATCCACCACTAATCTCAATTAAAATATCACAACATAAGATGCACTCCACATTTTTCTTACTACACACGACCCCATAAACCCTTTTATATATCTAAAAAAATTGTAGGTATGCATTTCCAAGTGGAGAATGAGACATCCTCTCATGGCATATGTTAAGTGTGGAGTTTGATGACTAGTCTCATGGAGTGTGATCATTATAGTTTATTGAATGTATGGAGTTTCCAACATGTAACCAACAAGATCTACAATGAGAAGTTATTTCTTCTTCTTAACATCGTCCTCTATAACCAATTTTTATTCCACATATTCAATTGTAAAATATTATTATTAAACACAACCCCCATGTTACCATTTTTAATAAATTCCATACTCTCCCACTCCCACATCATGTCAGGGACTACCCTATCCTATTATGAAAGATTTTTGTTAAATTATGTATGTATGTATGTGTGTGTGTGTGTGTGTGTGTGTGTGTGTGTGTCATATATATATATATATATATATATGTGTGTGTGTGTGTGTGTGTGTGTGTGTGTGTGTGTGTGTGTGTGTGTGTGTGTGTGTGTGTGTGTGTGTGTGTGTGTGTGTGTGTGTGTG